>OLKM01000111.1:39938-47438 GCA_900291075.1 Melanogrammus aeglefinus | reverse complement strand
CAGATCTTCCCGCACTTTTGGGTCAACGTTAAGCAGTCTATCTGACATGGGGTGCAGACATGTAGTTTGGGAACAGGGGCTGAAAGGCATTCTAAAGCCCCCTGCTCTTTAAAGGAGCTATATTTTCTTCCCCCTTCACCCCCGCCTCCCTCTCGGGCTTAGCTTGCAGTGCAGTTTAGTTCCTTTCAGTTTGCCCACTCCATTGTAAACCCTATTGGGGCTCGTTCCCACTGCATAGCAGCGCAGTCTAAAGCCATCACACGCACACCAAAACAACATCACCTCTGTTGCACATTTCTTTCTTATGAGGATTCTTTTAAATTCTCCTCGCTCTAACTTGATGTCGTAAGACTTTGAGCAGTCTATAATATTCTCTGAGTAGATGAACGAGTTTCTGAGTATGCTAGCTACTGCCATGCGTTTCCTTAACTTCTTAGTCTTACAACAAACGTGTTTTAATATTTGGGGTTATTTTGAAGTGAGCACAAGTTTAAGGAGAGGGTTGTCAGAACACTTGTTTTTCATGTATCCACTTCCTGCACTGGAATTGTTTGTTTGCCGGGATTTTTTTTTTAATGTTTGTTTTTACATGGGAGATGTTTAGGAAGTGCTGTTGATTCAAGATGGCAGTTTGAGTGCGGTGCCCCCCCCCCCCATCCCTCTCTCCTCTCCCTCCTGGGTAGAGCCACTCTGCATGACCCCCAACCACTAAACTGTTAAAGAGAATTGACTTCAGCCTACACCATGGGAATCAATTAGCATCAGCCTGTTGGGCCTCTGCTTGATGGACGCACGAAGCGATTGGTCCAAGCAGAAAGGGGGGGATTGAGAAACCTGACCCCTTTTATTGGGTTCAGCTCCTTACCACTGTGATACCGCAGTGTTTTCCTATGTCATCAAGTAGGCAAAGACTGGGGACTTGAATAGAGGTGAAAGGTCTTTTAAACCTCTTTTTGGGGCCATCAATTCGAGGACTCTATAGAAGCGACTCTTTGCATTTGAAAGGCTTCAAGGTTTTTTCTTCTTCTCTCACTCTTACTCTCTTCTCTCACTCCCTTCCCTCCGTCAAATAAAAGCTGTTAGAGGACAATGCAACGGTGGCTCCACATGGGCTTTCAGAGTAAACAATGGGCTGCAAAAAATGAACTGCTCTTGAGAGAATTACATTCTCTTTTTCCTTGAAGGGAAATCTTACAATTTGCTGAGCCGCATATAATGGATCTATGTTCAAGCTTTTGTGTGTCAAGCTCTTTATAAATAGTGGTTTTCTACGGAGAGGCGCTCCTTAAAGGCTACTGCTGAGGCACATTTCTGGACTAAAGACGTTGAGGACATAGACAATTTGTTCTGGTGTGAGACTAGCAAACGGCTTCTGAGCCCCAAGTTCCTCACACCACCAGACAGACATAATTGTTCCAAAAAATTAATTACAGGCACACACTGTAGATGATAGAAACCAAAAGGAAAACTCTGCACATCCCTTTAAATCAATTTTTTATGACGTTAGGATAGATAAGAGGCAAACATTCTCTTTGATTCGCTTCTGCGTCTACCTCAGTTCTAGGTGAGGGTGCCTATAATGGTATTAAGAGCTTCCCCCCCTGGTGCACAGCCATGTTTTATTAAGTATTAAGGCTGTTTGATGTGTGGCACAAAAGACTGTTGGGGAACACACTGGCCCTATTTGTGTTGAGCTGCATCAGGTTGATTTGCAATGGTTTTGTAACGTCTTAACCTCAGTGCTGCATGCCAGTGTATAAAGAAACGTCAAGGTCTGTAAAAATAAGTATATGTTATAGATATTATATATATATATATATATATTAATATATTGTTATATTTTTTTTATATATAAATGAAAGCTATTAGTTTTGCTGTACCTCTGTATCTTACTCAACATTGAGTTACTCAACAAATGAGTTCTGAACAAGCTCTATTTCAAAAACGTGATAATCCTTTAAATGTGGTCATTACTATACTTAGTCCTACCACTTCTATGCAACGCGGCTGAGATGGCAGAGCCGTGATGAATAACATGGAAGCCATTAAACAAACGCACTTTAAATGAGGGTCTTGCGCTCATGGTTCCTCACATGTCTGTGGTTTCCTTTGTTTTGGGGGCGACTGGTGTTTTGGTCCCCGTGTTCTCCCTCTCTCTCTCCCTGCAAAGTCTCTCAAAAGATTTGCGAGTGACAGAAAAATAGATGCATTCATGTAATTAGAGGGCCTGGATATTGGTCTTTAAAGCTCCCCCACAAGCAGCCCCCCCCCCATTGATATTTATTCTGATCTCAGGCTTTGATATGTCACGGCAATAACGTGCGTCGCCTCCCAACCCGTTCCTCAGTGAGCTGCTCGGTGGGGACCTTCTATGACGGGGACCCAGGGGAGGTGTTGTCCCCATGTGCAGCTGCTGGAACCTATCAGGAACGAGGAGGGGCAGATGGCCTGCGAGCTCTGTCCCCGGCGCCCGAAGGGAAAGCGGACTCCAAGGTGGTCGGGGCTCGTAACATCTCTGAGTGTGGAGGTAGGAGACACCTCTTTGCACCACCACCACCACCACCACCACCACCATCACTTAGACCGCTTCGATGCGACCAAAACCCACAGACGTATTGAATGCATATTTTAGTGAACAGCAATAGTAATTAAGACTGCTGTTCATTGAAGAGTGACAGGAAAGTTTCAGGATAGAGGTGGGTGACTTGTGTCTCGCTGTTGTAGCACGACCGCATGGTGCACCATTGAGAACCTTTCGGAGACTTCTAGATCCACAACTAGAGCATGTCTCTTTAGGTGGGTGCGTGTCTACAGTCAAGATGTGGGTTGTACCTCATCTTTAATCCACTACTCAAGACATAAATAGTTTCCGTTTCTCAATTGTGGTTTCAGAAAAAAACTTTTGTTGGTTCAAAACAAAAGTGAGATTTATCATGGATTAGAGATTTTTTTTCATATCTTAATATGGGCGTCTATTTTTAAATGCTTCCTGTTATGAATGAATAAATCAACCAGGATGAACCGCTGGCTTGATGATAATCTTACTGGCAGATGTTCTGCTTTGTGCTAAGTCAAAAGAGCTGCAGCTTAGATTGTTGAAGATGAATTTGAATTCAAAAGGCTTACTGGCCTCTTCTTGGTTCTGAATGAAAAGAAAAATGAGCCACCATGTTATGTAGCTGTTATCGCAGTCACTTTGTGGCTGTGTCCCAGATCCCATCACTGGCTTTTCTCACCCACAGACTAAACAAGAATCATTATCAGCAGACTCCACAAACAGCAACCCGTTTCTTAAAGTCCCGCATAACAGCAGTTCGCCCACGAGAAGAATAGAAGGGCATAATATCAATCATGTTACGTTTAACCTCAGTTTCCCCTAAAAGCTCCTATCAGATCAACAAAGCTGTGTTCCTCCTCCCCAGGGGGAAGAGAAAAGGACCGCTAGTTTCCAGGATGTATGAGACTTCTGCTTTAGAGCCATAGCATGAGCATGTGTTCTTCCACTTTTGCAGAACCTGCCATCAGTGACCATATGCACTGTCCAAAGAAGTGAATGTGGATTTCCCTTCTCTTATGAAGATTGTTTCAGTGAACCAAAGAATCAATCCTCCAGAACATATTTATTCATGTCAATAAATTACTATTTGTTAAGAGTTATCTAAATATATATTGATATACAATATATATAACAATATTATATAATTCTATATATTTCGTTATGAGTACTTTAATTGTTAGTAATTGTTTTTTGTAAATTATTTTGACTTAATGTGAGTGAAAAGCATTCCAGTTCCTCTTTTTCCATTCAATCTAAATTTAATCTCTTCTTATTCACGGTTTCATGGACGGGTTGAACAATGTTTAAACGGCAAGTTGCGGCGAAATCTGGGTGTGTGTTCAGGTCAGTGTACCGAGGGTCACTATTCCCACGATGGCTTTCATCCCCTGCGTGCCTTGCCCTTCTGGGATCCTACCAACCAGAGGTCCGGCCGTACCTCTTGCTTTCTCTGTGGGGGAAACCTGGTCACCAAGCACCTCTCTGCAGTGTCCTTTCCAGCAGTGTGAGACCAAAGGTGACGCCTTATTCCAGTTTTCGGTTTCCGAGGGTCCTGACCAAAGGAACTACGCTGCCCTCTTTCTGCCAATGTACAGACATTGCCAATCCTTTTTCTCATCGTTAAACAACCCGGGGTTAACTGTGTTGGGCTCCCCACAGTCCAGTGCTCCCCTGGACATTACTACAACACAAGCACACATCGTTGTATTCCGCTGTCCCCATGGGAACATACAAGTGGAGTGTTTGGACAAAACTACTGCACAGCTTGCCCCGGAAACACCACCACAGACTTTGACGGCTCCACGAACATCATGCAGTGTAAAAGTATGTGTCGCACTGTTCGGATGATGATCGTATGCAGCATTTGAGTATGAGTCTCCTGACATAACCCTGCAAAGCAAGCTACCTGCTCCGGATGATGGATGGCGATCGATTAACACGGTGTCGTCAACTGTCACAGACCGACGACATTGTGGCGGGAGAGCTGGCAGATTTTCAGTGGCTACATCGAGTTCCGCCCAACTATCCCGGAAACTATCCGGCCACACGTGGGAGTGCACCTGGACGATCAAAGCCCTCCGCCCTTCCAAAACGCAGGATCCTCATTCGTGGTCCCTGAGATCTTCCTGCCCATTGAGGATGAAGTGTTGGAGACTACCCTGGTTATATGAGAAAGAGCTTGTGAGTCCTCGTTTCAATAACATTTCGGTTAGGCCCAGGTTTCGCGCCAAGTTGGCAAAGCCTGGAATCGTAAATTGTTGTTATTTATTATTGTGGTTTTATGTCCAAAATACCAACGAGAGGCTGCACATTGGGTTAATATTATTTTATAGCGGGTTCTGCAACATTCAGTGGTTGCCAGTGTCACTCCAGCCCAAAGGTTTGGATTCTATCCTTAATTGTCCAGTCTTCCTTGTAGGCATTCTGCTTCTGCTTAAGAGAACTAGTGAACACCAAAACCACTTGTTGAACGGTGTGTGTGTTATGGTGAAGCTCCGTCTGAGCAGCGAAGTATTTATGTGTCTGCGCCATTTGATATCTGCTTATTATATACGCTTTATACAAAACAACAGTACTATGAAAGTATCAGAAAGTTTTAGGCCATGTGGATACATACACCCCCCTTCTTTCCTTATAATTCAATCATTTTTAAATCTCACAAGTGGTCGAGTTCCACCTGAACCAGTGGTTACACTGGCTCTTTAAGATGCTTTACCCCATGTAACCTGGCCCTTCGATAACATCATTTTCTACATTGACCCACTGGATCCGACTCCACCAAATGACACAACATGAGATGAATACATTATTCTCATCTAATGTGTGTGTGTCCGGATTTTTCCAGCTCTCTCCAACTCTGTGACAACCTACGAAACCTGTCAGACGTACGAGCGGCGCCAATTGCTTTCAACGACTCCCGCTCCAAGAGACTCTGGATTCAGTTCAAGTCCAATGAGGGAACACAGTGGCAAAGGCTTCCAGGTCCCATATGTGACTTATGAGATGGTGAGAGGAAGGGGGGCATGGGTGAAATGTAAGTGTATACTTGTTGTTCCTCAGTTGAGGTTATGCCAAAGATTTCAAGAATGTTAATGCATTGCCTTTGTTGTCTGCTCTCTTTTGTTGCAGAGGACTACCCAAGAGTTTAATCGAAGATTAATAGTCAGAGATGGAAGATTATATGCTTCAGAAAATCACCAGGAAATTCTTAAGGTATAGTTTTATGTAAATTTTAACCGTGACAGTTATAACAATACCTCATTTAAGTTGAAAGATGACAAATCCCATCTGTGAGTTTGGACCAGAATGCAAGATGAGCGAACCAGAATATGATGTTTGGAAGATTTGGCACTAGGCGGGGTCATCTCTGACAATAGGAATCAGACAGGCCAAAAACAGACGTTCCAACCGGAAATGCACATTTCAAAGTAAGCAGAATGAAGCATAACTGAAGCTCCTTTTAAACGTATACACATTAGCCAAACCTTGTTTACGGAAATATTTTGTTATCTGTTTTCGGGCGAATATTACCTATAGCCCCTCACTTCTCACAAAATGTACAATTCTGCCAAGCTGTGTTTACGCAAGCTGTGTTTGGCTTTCAGAGGATGCTTTAGAAATATGCATGAGCCACGTAGTGGGCTTTCTGTGGGCCTAGTGGACTGGTTACTCTGCCAATCAGAAAAAAGCATGTTTTCATAAATCATTTAAAAGTACAAATCAAAATATATTGACTTCAATTTTCCTTATGATCTTTTGTTATTCCATAATACTGTGTAATAAAACTAACGCAGTGTGTATTGGACTCCATCTTGTGGTGTTAAGTGGTACTCACTCGTGTTTTGTCTTCTTGGCATAACATTATCGTCTACACAGACAAGAAGACTCATGAAGGCGTTGTTTGATGTTTTGGCCCAATCCACAGAGAACTTTTTCAACTTACAACAGCCAAGAGTCCAGGGAAATGTTCCCAAGTCATTCATCCAGATTGCCTTCGCTCTAAGTCCTGAGATTTTTTACGCCCTATAGATTAAGGTGAATTTAAGCCAGTGGATTTGTGAATATTTTTTACATATTTTTATTAGACACTGGGCCACATAAACCTTTCAACTTACTGAGCTGGCAATTAACAACAAATATGCTATACTTGCTATACTATTTCCACACCAACCCATACTAAAGTGGACTGTTACTGACCAAAGGAGAAAGTATAACAAAGCAAGTTGGATCTTTTATATTTTTTTCTCTCTATATTTTTTTACTGTTTGAGAAGGATAAGAATTGGTATCGTTCTCTCCATATTGCTTACATGACCACAAGACACATTGGTAGCCTCAGACAATTCATCAATGTCGTATGTATTGTTTTTTTTTTATGTGGTTTAAAAAGCCTTACAAAAATGATGTTGGATAAAGCTCTAGGGATTTAACACAGGAGAGACCATCTGCTCTTGTTATGATTGTGTTATACATTCGTGTTAAAAGATTTGTATAAAGTCTTATTTTTATATTAGTGGGATCGGATGGGTGATTTTAATGTGTTTAATGCTGAATATTCAACAACAACATTAAGAGACATGTTACTACATACATGACATAGCACAACCATTAAAGGAAACTAGATAATATCAACCAATGAGTGTATATTTAGCTATAACCGACTTGTAAATATGTTGTTTGCAATTAGTGTTTGACCAGAAAGTTGATCAGATACAGGAAAGACATTTGAATGCACAAAAATATTGGTTTTTTTTCCGAAACGATATAGGCACTACAATGAACAGTATGTAGTGTCATCACAAAGGCGTTTATACTCAAAAAAATTGTATTGAATGTAAAGTTTATAAGATTAAATGTTAAATGTATTGTTTGGCTAGCGACTACATTTGCGACACATAGTGTATTGTATACACTTCGTACTTTCCAATGGTGTTTCATGTTCAT
>OLKM01000111.1:0-39645 GCA_900291075.1 Melanogrammus aeglefinus | reverse complement strand
CTAACTGACATGGGGTGCAGACATGTAGTTTGGGACAGGGGCTGAAAGGCCATTCTAAAGCCCCTGCCTCTTAAAAGAGATGTATATTCTTCCCCTTCACCCCCGCCTCCCTCTCGGGGCTTAGCTTGCAGTTGCAGTAATAATTAGTTCCTTTCAGGGTTGCGCCACTCCATTGGTAAACCCTATTGGGGCTCGTTCCCACTGCATAGCAGCGCAGTTTTCTAAAGTCCAGTCACACGCACACCAAAACAACACACCTCTGTTGCACATTTCTTTCTTATTGAGGATTCTTTTAAATTCTCCTCGCTCTAACTTTGATGCCGCTAAGACTTTGAGACAAGTCTATAATATTCTCTGAGTAGAATGAACGAGTTTCTGGACTATGCCTAGCTACGTTCCATGCGTTTCCCTTAACCTCTTAAGTCTTACAACACAACGTGTTTTTAATATTTGGGGTTATTTTGAAGTGCAGCAACAAGTTGTTAAGAGAGAGTTGTCAGAACACTTGTTTTTCATGTATTCCACTTCCTGCACTGCGAATTGTTGTTTGCCGGGATTTTTTTTTATTGTTTTGTTTTTACATGGCGAGAGTGTTAGGAGAGTTTGCTGTTTTGATTCAAGATGCAGTTTTTGCAGTCGCGTGTGCCCCCCCCCCATCCCTCTCTCTCTCCCTCCTGGGTAGAGGCCCACTCTGCATGACCCCCACCACTAAACTGTTTAAGAGAATTGACTTCAGCCTACACCATGGGAATCAATTAGCATCAGCTGTTTGGGCCTCTGCTTGATGGACCGCACGAAGCGGAGTTTGGTCCAAAGCAGAAAGGGGGGGATTGAGAAACCTGACCCCTTTTTATTGGGTTCAGCTACTTTACCACTGTGAATACACGCCAGTGGTTTTCCTATGGTCACATCAAGTAGGGCCAAGACTGGGGGACTTTGATAGCAGGGGAAAGGTCTATTTAAACCTCTTTTGGGGCCATCAATTCGAGGACTCTATAAGAAAGCGACTCTTGCAATTTGAAAGGCTTCAAGGTTTTTTCTTCTTCTCTCACTCTTTACCTCTCTTCTCCTCACTCCCTTTCCCTCCGTCAAATAAAAGCTGTAGAGAGACAATGCAACGGTGGCTCCACATGGGCTTTCAGGAGTAAACAATGGGCGCAAAAAATGAACTGCTCTTGAGAGAATTACATTTTCTCTTTTTCCTTGAAGGGAAAATCTTACAATTTGCTGAGCCGCATATAATGGGATCTATGTTCAAGCCTTTTTGTTGTGTCAAGCTCTTTATAAATAGTGGCTTTTCTACGGAGAGGCGCTCCTTAAAGGGCTACTGCTGAGGCACATTTCCTGCGACTAAAAGACGTTGACGGACATAGACAATTTTGTTGGTGTGAGACTAGCAAACGGCTTCTGAAGCCCCCAAGTTCCTCACACCACCAGACAGACATAATATGTTTCCAAAAAATTAATTACAGGCACACACTGTAGATGATAGAAACCAAAGGAAAACTCTGCACATCCCTTTAATCAATTTTATTTGACGTTAGGATAGATAGAGGGCAAACATTTCTCTTTGATTCGCTTTCTGCGTCTACCTCAGTTCCTAGGTGTGAGGGTGCCTATAATGGTATAAAGAGCTTCCCCCCTGGTGCACAGCCATGTTTTTATTAAGTATTAAGGCTGTTTTGATGTTGTGGGCACAAGACTGTTGGGGGAACACACTGGCCCTATTTGTGTTGAGCTGCATCAGGTTTGATTTGCCAATGGTTTTGTAACGTCTTAACCTCAGTGCTGCATGCCAGTGTATAAGAACGTCAAGGTCTGGTAAAAATAAGTATATGTGTATAGATATAAAATATATATTATATATATATATATATATATATATATATATATATATATTATATATATATATATATATAAATGAAAGCTATAGTTTTTGCTGTACCTCTGTATCTTACTCAACATTGAGTTACTCAACAATGGAGTCTGATAAACAAGCTCTATTCCAAAAACGTGATAATCCTTTAAATGTGGTCATTACTATACTTAGTCCTCCACTTCTATGCAACGCGGCTGAGGATTGGCAGAGCCGTCGATGAATAACATGGAAGCCATAAACAAACGCACTTTAATGAGGGTCTTGCGCTCATGGTTCCTCCATGTCTGTGGTTTCCTTTGTTTTGGTGGCGACTGGTGTTTTTGGTCCCCGTGTTCTCCTCTCTCTCTCTCCCTGCAAAGTCTCTCAAAGATTTGCGAGTGACAGAAAAATAGATGCATTCATGTAATTAGAGGGCCTGGATATTGGTCTTTAAAGCTCCCCCACAAGCAGCCCCCCCCCCCATTTGATATTTATTCTGATCTCAGGCTTTGATATGTCACGGCAATAACGTGCGTCCCTCCCAACCCGTCCCTCAGTGAGCTGCTCGGTGGGGACCTTCTATGACGGGGACCAGGGGAGGTGTGTCCCATGTGCAGCTGGAACCTATCAGGACGAGGAGGGGCAGATGGCCTGCGAGCTCTGTCCCGGGCCCGAGGAAAGCGGACTCCAAGAGGGTCGGGGGCTCGTAACATCTCTGAGTGTGGGAGTAGGGAGACACCTCTTTGCACCACCACCGCCACCACCACCACCATCACTTAGACCGCTTCGCTGCGACCAAACCCACAGACGTATTGAATGCATATTTTAGTGAACAGCAATGTAATAAGACTGCTGTTCATTGAAGAGTGACAGGAAAAGTTTCAGGATAGAGGTGCGGTGACTTGTTGTCTCGCTGTTGTAGCACGACGCATGGTGCACCATTTGAGAACCTTCGGAGACTTCTAGATCCACAACTAGAGCATGTCTCTTAGGTGGTGGTGTCGTGTCTAACAGTCAAGATGTGGTGTGTACCTTCATTCTTTAATCACCTACTCAAGACATAAATAGTTCCGTTCTCAATTGTGGTTTCAGAAAAAAAAACTTTTGTTGTTCAAAACAAAAGTGAGATTTATCATGGATTAGAGATTTTTTTTCATATCTTAATATGGGCGTCTATTTTTAAATGCTTCCTGTTATGAATGAATAAATCAACCAGGATGAACCGCTGGCTTGATGATAATCTTACTGGCAGATGTTCTGCTTTGTGCTAAGTCAAAAGAGCTGCAGCTTAGATTGTTGAAGATGAATTTGAATTCAAAAGGCTTACTGGCCTCTTCTTGGTTCTGAATGAAAAGAAAAATGAGCCACCATGTTATGTAGCTGTTATCGCAGTCACTTTGTTGGCTGTGTCCCAGATCCCATCACTGGCTTTTCTCACCCACAGACTAAACAAGAATCATTATCCAGCAGACTCACAACAGCAACCCGTTTCTTAAAGTCCCGCATAACAGCAGTTCGCCCACGAGAAGATAGAAAGGGCATAATATCAATCATGTTACGTTTAACCTCAGTTTCCCCTAAAAGCTCCTATCAGATCAACAAAGCTGTGTGTCCTCCTCCCCAGGGGAAGAGAGAAAGGACCGCTAGTTTCCAGGATGTATGAGACTCGCTTTAGAGCCATAGCATGAGCATGTTTCTTCCACTTTTGCAGAACCTGCCATCAGTGACCATATGCACTGTCCAAAGAAGTGAATGTGGATTTCCCTTCTCTTATGAAGATTGTTTCAGTGAACCAAGAATCAATCCTCCAGAACATATTTATTCATGTCAATAAATTACTATTGTTAAGAGTTATCTAAATATATTGATATACAATATATATAACAATATTATATAATTCTATATATTCGTTATGAGTACTTTAATTGTTAGTAATTGTTTTTTGTAATTATTTTGACTTAATGTGAGTGAAAAGCATTCCAGTTCCTCTTTTTCCATTCAATCAAATTAATCTCTTCTTATTCACGTTTCATGGACGGGTTGAACAATGTTTAAACGGCAAGTTGCGGCGAAATCTGGGTGTGTGTTCAGGTCAGTGTACCGAGGGTCACTATTCCCACGATGGCTTCATCCCCTGCGTGCCTTGCCCTCTGGGATCCTACCAACCAGAGGTCGGGCGTACCTCTTGCTTTCTCTGTGGGGGAAACCTGGTCACCAAGCACCTCTCTGCAGTGTCCTTCCAGCAGTGTGAGACCAAAGGTGAGCCTTATTCCAGTTTCGGTTTCCGAGGGTCCTGACCAAAGGAACTACGCTGCCCTCTTTCTGCCAATGTACAGACATTGCATCCTTTTCTCATCGTTAACACCCGGGGTTAACTGTGTTGGGCTCCCACAGTCCAGTGCTCCCCCTGGACATTACTACAACACAAGCACACATCGTTGTATCCGCTGTCCCCATGGGAACATACCAAGTGGAGTTTGGACAAAACTACTGCACAGCTTGCCCCGGAAACACCACCACAGACTTTGACGGCTCCACGAACATCATGCAGTGTAAAAGTATGTGTCGCACTGTTTCGGATGATCGTATGCAGCATTTGTATGAAGTCTCCTGACATAACCCTGCAAAGCAAGCTACCTGCTCCGGATGATGGATGGCGATCGATTAACACCGGTGTCGTCACTTCACAGACCGACATTGTGGCGGAGAGCTGGGAGATTTCAGTGGCTACAATCGAGTCGCCCAACTACCCGGAAACTATCCGGCCAACGTGGAGTGCACCTGGACGATCAACCCTCCGCCCAAACGCAGGATCCTCATCGTGGTCCCTGAGATCTTCCTGCCCATTGAGGATGAATGTTGGAGACCTACCTGGTTATGAGAAAGAGCTGTGAGTCTCGTTTCAATAACATTCGGTTAGCCAGGTGTTCGCCAAAGTTGGCAAAGCCTGGAATCGTAAATTGTTGTTATTTATTATTTGTTTTATGTCCAAATACCAACGAGAGTGCTCTGGTTACATTGGAGCTTTAACATATGTATGTTTATAGTAAGTTGTGTTGTATCTTATGGTGAGTCTCAGCTCTGCGTCCTGCTAGCTAAGAATACTGTGAGTGTGTTATGGTGAAGCTCCGTCTGAGCAGCGAAGTATTTAATGTCTGCGCCCATTTGATATCTGCTTATTATAACGCTTATACAAAACAACAGTACTATGAAAGTATCAGAAAGTTTTAGCCATGTGGATAATACACCCCCTTCTTTCCTATAATTCAATCATTTTTTAAATCTCACAAGTGGTCGAGTTCCACCTGAACCAGTGGTTCACTGGCTCTTTAAGATGCTTTACCCCCATGTACCTGCCCCTCGATAACATATTTTCTACATTGACCACTGGATCCGACTCCACCAAATGACTACATGAGATGAATACATTAGTCTCATCTAATGTGTGTGTGTCCGGATTTTCCAGCTCTCTCCAACTCTGTGACAACCTACGAAACCTGTCAGACGTACGAGCGGCCAATTGCTTTCACGTCCCGCTCCAAGAGACTCTGGATTCAGTTCAAGTCCAATGAGGGCAACAGTGGCAAAGGCTTCCAGGTCCATATGTGACTTATGATGGTGAGAGGAAGGGGGCATGGGTGAAATGTAGTGTATACTTGTTGTTCCTCAGTTGAGGTTATGCCAAAGATTTCAAGAATGTTAATGCATTGCCTTTGTGTGTGCTCTCTTTGTTGCAGAGGACTACCAAGAGTTAATCGAAGATATAGTCAGAGATGGAAGATTATATGCTTCAGAAAATCACCAGGAAATTCTTAAGGTATAGTTTATGTAAATTTTAACCGTGACAGTTATAAACAATACCTCATTTTAAGTTGAAAGATGACAAATCCCATCTGTGAGTTTGAACAGAATGCAAGATGAGCCGAGCAGAATATGATGTTTGGAGATTTGGCACTAGGCGGGGTCATCTCTGACAATAGGAATCAGACAGGCCAAAAACAGACGTTCCAACCGGGAATGCACATTTCAAAGCAGAATGAAGAATGATGAAGCTCCTTTAAACGTATACACATTAGCCAAACCTATGTTTACGGAAATATTTGTTATCTGTTTCGGGCGAATATTACCTATACCCCTCACTCACAAAAATGTACATTCTGCCAAGCTGTGTTACCAAGCTGTTTTGGCTTTCAGAGATGCTTTTAGAAATATGCATGAGAGCCACGTAGTGGGCTTTCTGTGGGCTAGTGGACTGGTTACTCTGCAATACAGAAAAAGCATGTTTTCATAAATCATTTAAAAGTACAAATCAAAATAATTGACTTCAATTTCCTTATGATCTATTTGTTATTTCATAATACTGTGTATAAAACAACGCAGTGTGTATTGGACTCCATCTTGTGGTGTTAAGTGGTACTCACTCGTGTTTTGTCTTCTTGGCATACATTATCTCTACAGGACAAGAAACTCATGAAGGCGTTGTTTGATGTTTTGGGCCCATCCACAGAACTTTTTCAACTACACAGGCCCAAGAGTCCAGGGAAATGTTCCCCAAGTCATTCATCAGATTCCTTCGCTCTAAAGTCCTGAGATTTTTACGCCCATAGATTAAGGTGAATTTTAGCCAGTGGATTTGTGAATAATTCTTTACATATTTTTATTAGACACTGGCCACATAACCTTTCAACTTACTGAGCAATTAAAACAAATATGCTATACTTGCTATACTACTTTCACACAACCCATACTAAAGTGGACTGTACTGACCCAAAGGAGAAAGTAAACAAGCAAGTTGATCTTTTATTTTTTTCTCTATATTTTTTTACTGTTTGAAAGGATAGATTGGTATCTTCTCCGTATGCTACAGACCACAAGCACATTGGTAGCCTCAGACAATTCACAATGTCGTATGTATTGTTTTTTTTATGTGTTTTTAAAAAGCCTTACAAAAATGATGTTGGATAAAGCTCTAGGGATTTTAAAGGGAGAGACATCTGCTCTTGTAATGATTGTGTTAACATTCGTGTTAAAAGATTTGTATATAAGTCTTATTTTTATATTAGTGGGATCGGATGGGTGGATTTTAATGTGTTTAATGCTGAATATTCAAACAACAACATTAAGAGAATGTTACTAATACATGACATAGCACACTCATTAAAGGAACCTAGATAAGATATCAACCAATGAGTGTATATTTAGCTATAACCGACTTGTAAACTATTGTTGTTTTGCAATTAGTGTTGACAGAAAGTTGATAGATACAGGAAAGACATTTATCACAAAAATATATTTGTTTTTTTTCCGAACGATATAGCACTACAATGTACAGTATGTAGTGTCATCACAAAGGCGTTTATACTCAAAAAAATTGTATATGATGTAAAAAGTTTTAGATTAAATGTTAATGTATTGTTGGGTAGCGACTACATTTGCGACACATAGTATTGACACTTCGTACTTTCCAATGGTGTTTCATGTTCATGTTAATATTTTGTCTGCCACTGTATTCCACTGTATTCTGTCATTTAACAATGTATATCCATTGTGGCTCTTCTTAGGTTATAGTGAAATATTAAGCAAGCATCTCTCAGGAGGACAGTGTATTAACATTTGAACATATGAACCAGCAAACACAAAGACGCAACCAAATCATATTTGGATGTCAAAACGAGTTGGAGTGATATTAATAGATATATAGAGCTACATAAAGTCAAATAGTCCTAGGCCTCAATGATTTCATACGAAAGTTACGTTTTGTAAAAATATAATTTCTTTATTGTCTTAGTACAGTGTATTTGTACATCTAACGTGTTGTAAATAAAATGGTAAACTGCGTTGTTTTGATTTATTAGGTAGCAAATTTAATTTGTTTGTATTTTATTCGCAATACATAATACGATTTATTTAGTGGGAGAGATAGGCCTACTGTCTAAAACCCCTGCAAAATATCAATAGATTACGTCACTAAAACCATATACCGGAAGTCTCATGTCAGCTGATCGGAAGCTAGGCTGTTGTGCTTGGCTAAACTAGAAATCAATAGTGAGTTCGGAATATTTAGACCCCAAGAATCTAGCCATTGCTTGTTATTGCTCTACAAAAACGGTCTTTCACATTTAAGACAATGAAATCAGTTACCATATTGGAAGTTGTATCCCTGGTTGGTTTTCTGCTGTTGACATTTGCGGGTGCGAAGGTAAGAGTTTAGCCATCTAGCTAGTTTAGCAAATTCTTAGTAAGTAATGGCTACCTTATAATTTCTTAAGTCAGTGTGTTCATACCAACTATTGTGTGGTGTCAGGAAATCTATGTGGCTCCCAAATAGTAAGATACACTGTATTATCGGAAAACGATCACATTGGATGGCCCATTCGAGAATAAACTAACGTGGCACATTGTATTCATTCTACAGAACTCGGAGGACGTTCGCTGTAAATGCATCTGCCCGCCTTATAGAGATATTGAAGGACAGATTTATAAACAAAATGTTTCCCTTCAAGATTGGTATGTTGTGCTTCTCAACGTCTAAATGGAATGGCTGCCCAAATAGCCAATAGATATACTATCCATTTGTCTTTTTTTACTGCATTCTATTCTGTATCTTCCAGCAACTGTCTTCATGTGGTCGAACCCATGCCGGTAGACGGAAAGGATGTGGAGGCTTATTGTTTACGCTGTGAATGTAAATATGAACAGAGGAGCTCAGGAACAATCAAAGTAAGCAAATGTAATGTGTGTGAGACGGGATGTCCATCAGGGTCTCTAGTAACCATTATTAGGTATGGGGATGTATAAATAATTAACTTGCTACTGTGGTATGAACTTATTATTAATCTTCCTCAATTCTCAGGGTACAATTATAGTGTACTTGTCGATCCTTGGCCTGCTGCTTCTGTACATGGTGTACCTGACTCTACTTGAGCCCATGCTGAAAAGACGTCTCTTTGGGCATTCCCAGCTCATCCAAAATGATGACGATGTTGGGGTATGGGTTGCTGTTGTATTCTTATGTCTAGTTTTTCCTTTCTACAGTAAATGGTGCTGCTGTAATTTAGGAGTGAAAAGGGATTATGACAGTAAAGTGATCGAGTGGTTATTAAGTAACTGTGTCTGATCTAATCTGCTCCCTTTTTATGTTTTTGATTTCAGGACCAACAGCCTTTTGCCAATGCTCACAATGTTCTTTCACGCTCGCAATCTCGACCAAATGTGTTGAACAAAGTAGAGCATGCCCAACAACGCTGGAGAAGGCAAGTCCAGGAACAGAGGAAGTCCGTATTCGATCGCCACGTTGTTCTCAGTTAAACTGCTCCCTTGAAATCCACAGGATTTCTAGGGTGGAGCTGAAGTACTGTGAACCCCACAATTTATTTATTCCTCTTCTTTTCCCTCTGCCTCCACAAACCCTCTTATTTGAGATTTGTGCCCTGTGTGTGGTCTACATCTCTTGAAGGGTTTTGGCATTTGCAATGTACAAGGCCAGTGATGGCTGCATATGACTAGGCTGTATACCCTTAATATTTCACATTCCCAGATAGATAATTTCTATCATTTGAAAAATCCCGTCCCTGCCTATTGTCCAAGCCTTTAAGTGCCAAGCTAACATTAATGTAAGGGGCAATTTCAAGTAGCCGAATTGACTAATGTGACTAATCCAATCAGTTGAATGGTCCCTTTTTTAAAATTGAAAATATTGTTACTAAATTGGGCAATGGCTTACAATTTAAGAGTAATCTATTTTGTGGAATAGATAGTAATCTCGGGTTTTGACAACCAAAAGTTTGGTAGAGGGGTTTTCCAGTGGCATCATAGATCAGCACCGAGCCATGGCATTGTTTTTCTCATTAAAAAATGTAGAGCAAAATTGCAAGCCTGGTAACTGTTGTTGGTATAAGCCTGACTTGAAAATGCATGTTTTGTAAGAAATATTTTCTACAACTGTTTTCAATCGCTTATCCATGCCACAAGAAAATTGAACGTTTAATTCCTTGTGTCACAACCTTTACCTTGTGTGATTACACACATATTGACTTATTTCCAAATCAACCATAGCAGTAAATGCAATGATTCATGTGTTGTCATAGTCAAAGTAGTAGTGCTAATTCTTCTCTATTCAGGCTGTTGTAATGTGTGTTAAACTGTTTTCTTTTCCTCATTTATATTTATTGTATTGAGATGACCTTATTAGAGCTACTTGGGCTGCTATGAAGGGCTGCAATTATTTTTTGTTTAAGTTAGGCTGATGAGAAAGAATGATGGAATACCAATGGAAGTGTTTATAACTATATGATGTGATTAAATTTGATTTAAAATAAAATAAAAATGTAATATTTGTGATTCTTCCATATTCGTCCCGATTTGAAGTATTTCCTTATGGACCTCATTGTTTTTATCATCGCAGTGCTACTCTCATCATATTAATATTAAGATTTTCTTGCATGAGTAAGCTTTGGAGAAGCCACATGATTCCACCAGGGGGAGCTAGTAGGACGTATCTGCCAACAAACCAATCGTTGCTTACTGAATTCAGTGTCTAGTTACATTGTACAGGACTGTAGACTAAATTAAGCCTATAAAGTTTGCCATGTTGATTGGGCAATGATCCTTTGTTAAACATTTAGTCTTAGGCCTAATTATTAGTTGTATTCCCCCACACTCACGGTCGGCTATCGGAAATGTCTTACTTTTTTCATAAAATAAAGTAGGCCTACCCTATTTTGGTTTAAACCTTTTGATCCTAATTATAAAGAAAAAATAAGATGCTCACTTAACTTTTACTACAAATATCTAGAAAACAATCACGAAAGTAATCTGTACCCCGTTCATGCGACTAGTGATGGTTCAATATGCCTTTTCCCAACCCTTTGCTTATTTTTCTCCCGTTCCTATTTTTCTTGCATTCCTAACGACAAATAGGCTACTTACTAGGCGATTTCAATGGATACAATGTGTTTGGAGTGTGGAGAAGCAACCACAACATTTGACAATGAAACAGCTGTGATTTATTCGCAACTAACTGATTTACACGGAGTGGCCGTCATCATTTCCTGTTCAGTCCATTTTTCTTTTTTTTGAGTGCATACCGTTACAGAGAAGATAACTTTCTGCGCAGAAAATTCAGCTTTCAGACTAGTCAGGCAGACAGCCTCAGAGCCTCTTTATAAGAATGGATTATTGAAGAAATTTACTAATACAGAAAATCAGGTACGTCTCGTATTTCATAAAGTGTTTCTAGATTACTATTTCGTCATTAAAAAGACAATAATTAGTGGCCTAATTGGCATATGGGTAATTTGTAATGACCAGTGCACAAACTCCTTTTTTGAGACCACACTTAAAGGACACGAAATCAAAGTGATGTCATCAACACAACCATACATGTTTGAAGTTATTGCCATTTGGTCTGCTTTTGCAAAGAGTAGTATTTAGTAAATAAGTCATGGCCAATGACTTCCAGCAGATGTATTTAGAAGGGGCCACCTACTGGGGGCGCCTAACTCATCCTATTGTGGTCATAAAGGATTCACATTCACATTGATGTATTCTTATGTCAACAAACCTATTCTATTCTTTACTTGTTGAGGTGAGGCCAGGTGAGGCCAATCCATAGGGCCACAAGCTCCGCCCCATTTGCTCCAATATACCTTATCATAGAGGAGTAATTGTTTTGATTTGTTTAATTGGTTTTATATTTATTTTTATATAAATCGGTTTCCATTTAGTTGAAAAAAATGCATTTGAAAAAGTGGTATGATGGAACCAATTTGTCTTTAAATACCTCTCCCAAAATGATTACAAATAAATAAATAATAGTCCCGGATGATTTTCCACATTAATAGTAGGGGCGAAAAATAATGTGTAGCTCATTAAGTTGATTATGATTCTGTAGATATGCCAGTGCCCACCCACTGCACCTACAAAAAACAAACGTGAGATAAGCCTATTTTATTACAGGAGACGGTTAGAGTAGACATATCAGTATCACAACCTAAATCATCAAGGAAATTCAAAACTAGAACTTATGATGTTTTTTATTCAGTGTAACTAGCCTAACACATTTTGTTCAAGTGTAGCCTGCTTGCCATGAGTAGTAATGGTTCCCCTATACAATTGACCATGTCAATTGTGTAATGGAAATGATGTTGACAACAATACCGGTATATGTAAGTCAAGTCGTAGTCAAGTTGAGTCAAACACAAATCGAACAAAACCTTTTAACAAAGGAACCACATTTTTGCAGGGTTAATCAATGGCGGAACTGGGAATAATTTAAACCGTTTGACTGACTTTCCCGACTCAATATAGTTCAGCAAACTGAACTGTGAATGGAAAACTTCATTAACGTAAAAAAAATACTTTTGTATGTTTATGCTGAGCGGAAATTGGTAAACGCATCAGCATCCAGTTGTTAAATATCACAGCGAGCCCATCATCATTTGGTCCAATGATGACAATGATCCCACGCGTGTGTGTATAGGTGTGTGTTCGCGTACGTGTGTGTGAGCACATTTGCAGTAAGACCAGGTATAGACGGTGAATGGTTTAGGAATGCTGTTCACTCCTCAGCCTTATGGTGGGTGATTGAAAATGCTCCAGCATGCAATTGGTAGCTGTTTGCTACCAAATGCATGCTCATCAACTAAAGAGTCTATATGAGACGAGCAGTGGTTGAGGCCTTTTTGCTGCCTATAGGCTCCAGCACTGGTTAACTTATAACCAACTGCTCTTGGGGAATTTTTTACATGTCTCTGTTTTTCCTGAAATGGCAACACAATGGCAACTGAAACGTAACCCTGAAACAAGTCAATGTTGGATAATTTAACGGCACATGTCTCTTCAATCTTCTTAATAATAACAAAATGATCTATAATAAACAAGCACATGATATTTACAATGATGCTATAGCATTTGCCTGAATGACCTTAGCAGGTCCGCAACATTAGCATACAAGGATCATGCAATGATCTTCAAGCAGATTTACAACACCAAAACCTTTGTAGCGAAGGAGCTCAGGCCAGATGTTGCCAGGAAATAACATAAACCTACTGAGGTCCAAAGTAAAGTGTTTTCATAGCCAATGTTTTCATAGCCATCATTGGATTTGTGAGTTTGACAGTAAGCATGAATATAGTGCTAATCGCTTTATTACGGAGATATGTTCCAAGGTATGTTTCGACAAGTGTCCAACGGTTCCTTCACAGAAGCAGAAGAACATAAATGTATGGCCTGGCTGCCCCTCCCTGCATGCATAGGCTTTGCAGGGAAGATTCCAGTTCTCCTTCAGGAAAGCATTCTTGAGGGGTACTTTGAAGGCTGGGGAGAGAGCTGAAGGTCATAGTTATACAGTGGCAGCGCTCTAGACTGCGATGATTTGCTTCTGCATTTTCTGACTTCCCTGTTCCCAAAACCTTCAGAAGATAACAAGTCCCAGAAGATTAGATAAATAGAACACAGAGTGAGATTACAGTGGTATGGGTGAGGGTTATATAGAGAATAGTATTATGATGGCATAATGGTCAAAATTCCAAAAAGATAAAAAGTTAGTCATCAAGGCATTTATCTATTATGATGGCAAAAGTGTACCTCTCTATTATTGTTTACAAAAGTTTTTTGAATGCAACAGATGATCATCCATATTCTATTTAATGAATTGCATTTGCTGACTTGCTTACAATAGTTCTACAAAATAATATGAATGTAAAGGAATACAACTTTTGGAGAGTGCTGTTTTGTTTTAAATGCATCATCCCAGATGCAGTTGCCTATTCTATGAGTTAATTGTGTGCATAATTCTTTCCCAGAGACACTGGCCCAATATGACAATAAACAAGGCAGCCTGAATGCTTGCCTGGTCTAAAAGAGCGAGGCCTAATCCTAGGAAAAGCGGGGGGCAAACAACCCATTACCATAGCAACAAGTCCAGCCTTCAACTCTCAGCCCGGGGAACGAGGGAGCGAGTTTGTTTTAAAGTCATGACTCGCAGTTTATTGAGAAAGGCAGGTATCCGGAAAACGGTTTTCCAAAACAAAGAACAACTGGATTCTGCGCCCCAGGGAATTACATTGTGAAAACAGTCATGGATGTGAGCGCAAATAACGAGGTAAAGACCATTGCTTTTCTGAATTAATGATTGCGATTTCCACAGGATCGTTTATCAGACATGCATTTCCTCTCGACTGGCTAAAATGATCGAAAAGAAGAAATGTTACAAAGTGACAATGCTAAAATTACTCGAAACAATTCGCAAGGTGCGTTTTGGGTCTATCTGACTCAATGTGACCATATTTGGTCATCACATTTGTTACAATGTAATGGGGTTGGCTGAACTTTTTTTCAGAGTACTCTTGGTGTAACAAAGAGTGCCAGCGAGTAGCGAATATTAATGTGCTGCTAGCATTTCTCTGTGAACGATTCTCATCCCACTAATGAACATGATTGATAAAAACCAATAACAATATTACCCCAAAATCTTGTCAGTAGAACAATAGTTGTGTAATCGTGAGAAAGTACTACTTCTACTACTTTACTGCTACTACTACTACTGCTACTACTAACTACTACTACTACTACTACTACTACTACTACTACTACTACTACTACTACTACTACTACTACTATTAGAACTACTAATGCTGCTTCTTCTACTACTTCTTAAATTGTATGTGACAACAATGATGCAATTGATGATGCTCATAAGTCGGATTCAAAACTTGAATTGATTTTCTGATCTTCGTCAATGGACTCGGCTGTCTCAGAAAGTTCTTATCTTCCCTTCTCCTAATGTTTAGACTATACCATAGAGAACCAAAATACGATGGTCACCTGAGTGCGTTGACAGCTCTGCTGAACATCTCGACGAACTGTGGGCTAGTTTGCAATTGGTCATGTAATCTCTACGGTTATTATGTATAGCCGTATGGTTAATATGAAATCCTATGATCAATCGACCAGGTTTGTGGGGTATATCCAATAAATGGAAGCCTAAGGACAGAAAACGATGAAAAAAAACGATGCTTTGTATTGCATACAGTTTTGCAGGCTGTGGCACTTGTCAGTGCAAGTGACCACTTGAATTTGTGAATGTTCAGATTTCCATTGTTTTTGTAAAAAGGACCACATGTATTTTGGATTCAACGGTTACTCTTTGTGGAAAGAGTCCATCTATTGGTCCCTATATTGGGACCTATTGAACCATGATCACCTTGTCCCAACTAAGGTCCCCATAATGGGATTTACCTCTCTGATCCCCTGCAACCCACACGATAAACAAATAACACAAATCTTAAATCAGACATACATGCCTGCAGAATGGTTCCTTTCAATATTGCCTCTACTTTAAAGAGGATGAGTGGATTCGATCATGTGATGCGTCTTGTCAGTCATTGTGTGAGGAGTGTGGGGTTCTGTGAGTGTGAACAGCACAGGTGGTGGTGTTTACAGAAGCCTCTATGGATTTTAGGAATAGATGGCGCATGACATTCCGTTTGGCTCACTTGCTGTCAAAAGCCTCTTTGTGAAGTAAACTGTGACCTGGCTGATGTGAATCAGACACTACACATGTCCCCGTCCCTTTCATAATAAAACCTTCCCCTTTGATAAATTGCTGTGTTTGAATAGCTGCACAAATCCCTGATATTTATACAGATGAAGAGCTGAACTGCCGGCCTAATCAATACAGATAACAGTTAGATCTTTTGTTTCTTTAGAAGAATAAAAAGAAAATCATAGTTGGTTGAAAGATGCAAAAGGAATTTCCTGGTCTATGTAACCTATACTTGTAACCAACCATCCGTAGGTCAGGTGCCTCTGAGCTGAAGCACAACACAAACTCAGTGGTAGGCCACTCAATGTTTATTGAATGGCAGGCCTCCATCTTGTGTCTCCTATCTTGTGTGTGTGTGTGTGTGTGTGTGTGTGTGTGTGTGTGTGTGTGTGTGTGTGTGTGTGTGTGTGTGTGTGTGTGTGTGTGTGTGTGTGTGTGTGTGTGTGTGTGTGTGTGTGTGTGTGTGCGCCTCCTTGTGTTTGTCTGTGTGTGTTGGTGTATGTGTGTGTGTTTGTGTGTGTGTGTGTGTATGGTTGTGTGCGTGTCAGAAGTATGCTATGAAGTGACACACACACATTCTCTACTCCCCCATCCTACCCACGTCTTCTCCGCCTCTCACCGTAGACATAAGCCTGTTTTCCACATGCCTTCCCCGTTCCAGCTGTGCATGTCCTTATCCTCCTCACTGAAGTTCCTTTCCTGATTCCATAGAGAGAAACTATGCAAGGATTTATCGTTTTTAAAAGCTGAAAAAGAGGTACAAGGACCTGGCTGCAAAGGTCAGTGGGATGGCAGAGTATGTTTGGGGGAGAGGAATGCTACTTAGGCTGGGTAATTAGTAACTGCCAGCAACATCCTTAAACCTGATGTCCACCGTCTTTTAAGGCCGTTGGATTTGCATGAATGTATTAAGGGAGACTCCAAAGAATATACCATCTTAGGCCTACAACAAACTACTGATGGAAACTCAATGTCTTCGGTGACATTTTAGCGAACAGACGAAAAGTATTGTTGTGGACACTAGAATTTATAGAAAATTGAAATATGGGGTATTTTGTGTACTTTTTAATTCTTTTCATTCAAAAGGTCAAACACTTTTGAAAAATGAATGGAAAATGAATTGTTAAAATCAAGATTTTACGTAATAGCCGAATGTAGCCTAGCCTAATATATCTATCTATCTAACATATCTTGTTATAACCTTAATTACTTTGTCCTCTCACTATTCCAACTGCATTCCAAACATGTTGTGAATCATCTATGGAAAGATTTATTGTGAAGCAGAATTCAAATGATAAGCTTTTATTTTGGAGGATGAATGGCCTGGCCCAGTTCAGTACATCACATGCACAGTCCATGTGTGTAATATTTAATGCATGGGAACCATATAATGGCCCACATAAAGACTGTGTAGCCTGGAAGCCCCCCCCCCCTAGCAGTTATGCAGTAACTACTACCCACAGACCCCAGCCCTAGTAGCATGTCTCAGCCGTCTCAGACGCTCTTTTGTCCATGGTGAACGAGAAAAAAAAAGGTCCTTCTGGGGCAAGGACAGGGGGTGTGGGGGGGGATGAAACAATGGCATGTATAACTGTGTAGGCCTGAGACCTCATGTCTGCTGGGTGTGTTGTGACGTCTGGAAAGAGTTGGGAATTTGCAGAGGTTTTCACTCTTCCTTTTTCCCCTCCTCCTCCTCCTCCTCTTGCTTCTGCTCTTGCGCTCCTTGGCTGCAGTATGGTTCGCTGCACACTGGGGTTTTCAAAAAACAACAACAATGACTTGATGTCGATGTGCTGATCAGCAGGAAAACCAAGGACATCTCTGCCAGAAGAGCTGAGGTGTTGTGGAGCAGACCTGAGGGAGTGGGATGGCCATACATGCTTCCATTTTTGGGGGTCTTCATGGGTCTATTGCTGATTTAATTTTGTGTGTGTGTGTGTGTGTGTGTGTGTGTGTGTGTGTGTGTGTGTGTGTGTGTGTGTGTGTGTGTGTGTGTGTGTGTGTGTGTGTGTGTGTGTGTGTGTGTGTGTGTGTGTGTGTGTGTGTGTGTGTGTGTGTTCAGGGAGCAAGCGTGTTGTTAATGAAATTAAATGGAGTTCTCTCCAGCGCCATGGGAGGCCGGCCTCTGTGACGGCAGGCGTAAGAAGCCTGACAGCAGTTTATTAAAAGGATAATGATTTACCATGGCTTTGAGAGGAGCAATTCTTTGATGCAATGCAGGTGTGTGTGTGTGTGTGTGTGTGTGTGTGTGTGTGTGTGTGTGTGTGTGTGTGTGTGTGTGTGTGTGTGTGTGTGTGTGTGTGTGTGTGTGTGTGTGTGTGTGTGTGTGTTTTAGTATGTGTGAGAAAAGAAGTTGTCCGGACTTTAAAAGCCTCTGCTGTTTGTTCAGTCTCTTCTTAAAACCTTCTTTAATGTTGTCAATGCAGCTGATGGAGATGGCAAATATTGGTGCATTCCTGCTCACGACGAGGGGGTTCTGTGTGTCAGTCGCTCTGTCAAAATGGGATGAGGTCAAGGACATGCATGTTCACGTTCTGCCTCATGGAACCATACACACACAAAGCCCTTTGCCTGATATTTGCGAGTTACCCCCCACCCCCCTGTCCCCGATAAAAACGCTTACTTTTTAACCAAGTCTCTTTCAAGGATATGGTGAAGACAAAGGGGTTCTTTCTTTGCAGCCTAATAGACAGATCACATCCATATGCCCTTGTAGCCCTGGTAACCAGTTTACACAATTCTCTCTACTTGATGCTAATTGCAGGACACATAGGCCTACAATTGATGGACCTGGTAATAAAGAAATGGATGGACCTGGTAATAGTAATTGTATGCTTTATTGTTACTTAAGTATCTTTGTAGCCCATTATTATTTCCTGAACAGTTTAGATTTCTACATATTTGTACAAATGTACAGACCCCGTTACCCCTGCAAAGAGAAGTAGCAGAATTGACACAAGGAAATTAGTTATGGCCAAATTATGCATTGTATTCAAAAATCCATCCTGAACTTTACAGCTTTGTACAGCTGTACAGTAAGGAATAAGACATTCACGTTATAAGAATTTATAGCACCTTTCCCCTAGGAAAATCTCTGGCAAATAATGTAACTTTAGATACCCCTCTAGAATCAATGTGTGTTTAACCTGAGCTTGAGGTTAACAGAATTACGACGAACAATCAGGAATTTGTCTGTCATAAACTTTCAGGAAGACATCTTCTCATAGGCTCTGTCAAACTGTTCCTGCCCATGTCCACTAGTTGTAGCCATGAGTCAGCATTAGAAAGTTAGTTTACCCCTGGCCCTGTTTGTTGAGATTGAAGAGCTAGTTTAATTCGCTTCAAAGTTCGTCCCAAACTTGCTAGGAAATGGTTATTTAGGTTCTGAGTTTTTGTAAAAAGATGGTATCAACTCAGGAAGTCAGTTGGCTAACGCCTTGGTGTTTACTCTGTGACCTAATTCTCTGATAATTGTGCGACATTCTTTGTTGTAAGTCTTTCAATGATGGTACCATGTTTTTTTAGGTAACAATCAAAAACGAATAGATGGCCTAGTATGTTTTGAATGAAAGAAATATAAAATTATTGTATTTTATGACTTTTTATGATAATAGACCAGAATTTGTTAACATTCACAAAAATATATTTTTAGAAGCCTATCCTCCAATTTCATAATCTTACAAATGATTCTTTCTTTAACAACTTGCACTTGCAAATTCAAGATGGATTCATCAACACCTTTCCCTGCACACCCCTACCATGCACAGAGAGAACAGACTTTGAAATGTAATAATTTGCCATGATTAGTGAACATTGTGTTAGATGAAAATGAAGATAGATGCCCTGCAGTCCTCTTGGTTCAGTCCACTGCTACAGGAAGTAGCTGACAGCAGGAATGCTGCCTCTCTCCTCATCTATCTCTATAGGGCTCACAGCTTCACTGGCGGTTGGCTGACTTCTTCATACAACAACTTCCTGTAAACAAGTCCTTCGGCCAAGCACCCTCCCACCCTCCACCTATGGTCCCTCCACATCTCCAGTTGACCTCCCTATTACTACACAGCAATAACTTCATGTTGAATAACTATGAAAGGCAATTAACCCTTACAGCGCCAATGCATGACAGGGAACCGATTGCGGTCTTCAACATCAAGTCATTTTCTTCTCAAATAATTTTAGAAAGGGTGGACCAATGTTGTAATTTTCCAAAGAGCGCCAAGGGCGAACTCAATCCAATGACCAAGGGCCACTGTGTTCCACGTTTAACATTATTTTATATGTGGAAACAGAGTCGATGTTTCAGACAGCGATCAATTCACAACACACGTATGAAGCACTAATCTCTGAAATGACAGAATAGCCAACTGTGACTATGTAAAGGAACATGTTTCTATACTGTACAACTAGTCATGTATTATAAAGGAATATATTTCTATACTGTATGTAAAGGAACATGTTTCTATACTGTACAACTAGTCATGTATTATAAAGTAACATGATTATGATGTCACTACAGCTGGTAATATATTTTAAAATAACATGTTTCTTATACTATATGTCAAGGAACATGTTTCTACAACTTGTAATGTATTGTAAAGGAACATGTTTCTACGCAGTACAGCTAGTAATGTATTGTAAAGGAACATGTTTCTATACTCTACAGCTGGTAATGTATTGTAAAGGAACATGTTTCTATACTCTACAGCTGGTAATGTATTGTAAAGGAATATATTTCTATACTGTATGTAAAGGAACATGTTTCTATACTATATGTAGTAACATGTTTACAACAGCTGGAATTATATTGTAAAGGACATGTTGGTATACTCGATGTTAAGGAACATGTTTCTATACTCTAAAGCTGTAAATGTATTGTAAAGGAACATGTTTCTATACACTGCATCTGGTTATATATTGTAGAGGAACATGTTGTTATTACCTCATAGGTGTTTATGTATTGTAAAGGAACCGGCTTTTATACTCTATGTAAAATAATATGTTTCTATAATCAACAGCTAGTAATGTATGCTAAAGGAACATGTTTCTATACCCTACAGCTGGTATTGTAAAAGAACAGCGGTACATTTTGTGGAATTTTTTTAGCAAAATGTGTCATATGCTTCACATCACATCACCTGGACAATTTCCTATTTTTTCTTTTTTCTTTCGGCTAATTAGCTGGAATATTGAATTTCAATGATGAGTTTTGGAAGACCTCTGTTTTTGAAGAACCCTGGTACTTTCCAAACAGGGTTTGCTGTGACGAAAGCAGTCGCGCGTTTGATTCATCTTTGTCCCTCTGCAGCTATTTACATGATTTGTTAGGAATTTAGTGAAGTTCAGCCATTCAATTTGCTATTGAATTTGGCAAAGAAAAAGTCATACTACATTCATCCGTTCTCGCCCCATCAAATGGAATGTATTAATCTGAATTTCCACATCCATTTTTCATTTCATTGATACATTTTGATAGGTGCAGGAAGGACATTGCCTGACAAGCTTACAATACATTGTGCATAACATTTGGGTGACAGATGTCATTGTATGTTCCCCGCAGATGAATGGTGGGTTCGAGGGTAACCATGACAGCCAACAAGAGTTCCAAGGCTGGTGCTCGGGTCGGAGGGGGTAAAGCTACACACAACATACCTGACAGGTCAGTGATGTCTGCCTCTAACAATGTTAGCCTTGTGGTCAATGATTCAGAGAGAAAAAAAACGGTGCTTTTAAGATATTTTCAGCTATGCTGCCTTGATGATGCTGGTCTGCCATGTGCAGTCTACACAAAGCAGGAACTCGTAGTGATGTTTGGATCTTTATCAATAACAGAGGGTTTTGCTGTTTGATTTGTTTTTCTCCGGATAAACCATTAAATCTACTTTGCCTGGCTGACGCGGGGTCCATCCCATCATTTGGAATAGTGTCTGACTGTGTGAGTGGTGGGCTGGAGGGTGTTTGTGTTCTCATGTGGTCGAGGGATGCTTCCTCCTGCTGGATGGGGAAAAACAACACTTATACGGCTCTTCATTCACAAAGCTGCTATTTTTTACTCATTAGCATCGTGACTATTAATAGTTTGCAATCAACCCTGTTGGAAAATACAGACTTGCAATCAAAGATGGTGCCATTTGAAATGACACAGAACGTGATTTGCAAACCTAGAAAGTATGAATGAAACCTAAGGAAAGTAGTGCCAAACGTCTTTTTGCCTCAGAAAATTTAACGTACAGTATGTGTGAACCTTTGTTTGTCTTCATACAGAACTACAAAGTGGATGGTTTGGAATAAATACTAACGTCTAGTATCAAAATGATATAAATAGCTACTACATTCTGCTTAACGTGTTTTGGAGGGTGTATTACATGTGGATTAGGGTGTAGTCAGGGGCGTAGTCAGGACTTCTACAGCCCCATGAAAGGAAATGTGAATGGGCCCCTAAATATGGCATGCAGCACAATGTTTTTCTGCCATATACATATATAAAATATATTAAAATATATATTTTCCCTTTCAATGTATATTTAATATGTATATGTGTGTGTGTGTGTGTGTGTATATATATATATATATATATATATATATATATATATATATATATATATATATTATATATATATATATATATATATATATATATATATATATATATATATATATGCACTGCTGCTCTACATGTCCTGACGTTTCCCCAGAGCTATGAAAGAGAGAGAGCTTAGCCATTCCTGTCCAGCCTAATGCAACAGGAACAACACTGGCATACCAGGTGGAGAGAGTGCTAGATGGTATAGAATGCATTGGGGTAAATGGAGCTAAATGCTATAAAATGTTTCAGCTTTGCATGGGCTGTTCGCTGCCTCTGTGCAAATAACAACAATAAACAAGTTATTATGAATACAACATTATTTTCAGATCAATTGATGGACCTTATGACTACTTTTAAGAGCAGTTTCCCTAGTACTGAGGCTGGACACAACAGGACAAGCAGCTGGCAGCAGTGCTATTACCAGTGAATCGCTTTACATTTGTTCTTTAAATATGCCTAATTTGAATAAAGCACTCACCTATTTTGACAGCATCTCTAAATAAGTCAATGTGATTGGAAGTAACGAGTAGTTAGTGGGTGGTGATTAAGGCAGCAGTTCTCTCATGAATATGCGTGAGGGAATAACCAATCGGATAAAAAGGGTATTTCTCACCTAAATGGTTCAAGATGTGATGTCTTCTTATTCACCAGAAAACGAACATTATCAAAAAATGACTACCATGTCTAAGTTGATTAAATGGCAAATCCCCATTGACCTTTATTTCACGCTCCACTTTCTAAGCTCAATTGCGCACCTGGTATTCGTTTCACATATTCAGGCAGATTGGTGGCCTGATAAACACATTTTTGTCATTAATTGCCTTCCTGAGGCTTGATTGAAATGTCTTAACATTCTTCTGTGTTATGACTTGACAGTTATAGGCTACAGTGATCTATGTACACAATTTTGGACTAAACCATTTTGTGGAGGGGTTGGGGGCTGCAGAACATTCTCTGTTTTCATCGCAGAAGATCAAATCATTTTAATATTGTCTAAAATGTAAAGGGGAAAAAGCCATATTTCCTGACCTATTGATTAATCAAGTATGATTTGAATTCCACTGCCCTGCATTGTCCTCACCTTTCACTACTTTACCACGCCTCTGGGAGTATTAGGCACAGTGAACTAGGAAACAGAGAGAGAGAAAGACTGTCAAGGAATTGTTCAACTTTAAGGGAAATCTTTCACCGCAAGTGCTGCCCTGAAGTGCACAATTAGCTACCTCCTTCTTCCTTGTTCAGCAGATGGGAAGTGTTCATTGTCTGACCTCCACCACTCCAGCGAGCCAAAGCTAGAAGCAAGGTGGCCAGCCACTGGCACACTGGGCTCTGCTACTCTGTCTGTGTGGTCTGAGCTGCCTATACGGCCTTATTTTGACTAGCTTCATCATGTCCACCCACAACCCTTCACAGAGCTCATTCCCACCAGAGGCAAGAATTTGGCTCTTGCTTTATTTTTCTATTAATATGATCCTGAAATCACATCATGGCGGAGCAATCTAAAGTATGTTTTATCACTCAGGGAGACATCCTAGCTAAGGTGGTCAAAATCATAAACTTGAGGTATGGATGATTCCGTGCCAGACAAAGCCCTTGCCACACAACCCCACACACAACTGGGGTTGTGTTGGGCTTGGGTTATTAATGTATCCTTTCTGATTTTAGGATATTCTTAAGTGAAACATTAAACCACTATATTAATAAGCAATGTAAACAAGTGTTAAGTGTTTCAATATATTATATTTTGGGAATCTAAAGAATGAAATGGCAATTGTGTATGATCAGTTTGCTCAAAACTGGCATTCAATACATTTACTGGATTAAAGTATATACAAGTATATACGATGCAAACATAACTAAATAAAATAACACAGGCAAAATGTTAGCCTTTCTGTACTGTACTCTACGTCACTCAGGCTAACATTTGTATAGCCTTAGTGCAACAAATCCTTTACATGACCTAACCTGTTTGAAAATAGTCATCACTATCGCAGAACCATGAAACCAATAATAATCTAAAATAACCATCACAACTGATCCCACCCTGTCCAGCTCCTTTTTTTAAAAAAAAATAATCAAAGATCTCATTGAGTCCATTTACAAAGGGCTATTGCGGCGCTTGTTACTGTTAGAGAATTTAGTCATAGTCATGTGGATGGGAAACGACAGGCTCGCTCTGTGGAGCCTAAAACTCTGGCAGAAAGCCGGCAGGTTGACAGGTAGTGAAACCGCTTCTCCACCCTGGGCAGGGCAGCGGGGAGGAGTGCAGGAGGGGAAAAGATCTGTCCTAACCTGCATCTCTGTATCAGAGTACACCGCCTACAGCCCCAACCCTGTTATTCTAACCCAGGGCTCTAACATCAGATCTCTGCAACTTCACTTTTGCAACCGAGTCTCAAGCCAGCTGCCGGGGCGCGACATTAGTTCCTGAATGATGACGCCGTGCTCTGGAGGTGTGGGAGAACACCGGCTGATGCTCTGTTGAATCCGTCAGAGTACTCTGTTCTCCGTGCGTTGTGTGGGAACTGGTTGAACAATGGTGTGAGTCAGCAGCAATGGGACCAGAGAGTCCAGACTGTCTTACAGTTAGTAAGAGAGCCTCAGAGGACTACAGAGAGGAGCAGTAACTCAGTTAGAGGTAAGGCTGTTAGATCGCTTTCTGAGGTGCTGCGGGGCTCCTAATGCATAATGCTTTGTGTGTGAGGTCCACGTTGGTTCCTTCAAACAGTTCTCTGGAAAATGGATATCCACTCCTTCTTTTTACAAAGATCGGTATTTCCTCGCTACCATGGACATAATTTTTTCCTTTGATTATTGATTCAATCATGTGGTCAAATATTTCAGTTTTCCCAAACGTTTTTGGCGTTTCTCTCCTGTTTCTGTTAAAGTACTTGCTGGAGGGTTGAACGGAGTTCCAGACAGCCATTATAATTTGCTAATCAAACCCATTTCCAGCACGGACTCAAAACACATGTTTTTATTTAATTTCGCAAGAAAACAATTCTGTGTTTTTCGTTTCGTTTCTTTCTTCTCGGATGTAATATTCCCCCCCGCACATACACACACCCACACACATGCCGCACAGACGTACTCCCACACAGGTGTGCACACACTCACACCTATGGTCTTTTGTGTCGCAGGTGCCAGTCGACTTCCCCTCCACCCATTCTTTGTGGCAGCCAGGCGCGGTGCCAGCCGGCGGTGCTCAGCGACTCGGAGATCTCCGAGAGGCAGGCGGGCTACGTGAAGACGGACGGGCGCCTCCTCGGCCACGCCGCCTGGAGCAGCAAGACCGCCAGCCTGTGCAGCGGCGGGGCCCTCGCCGCTGCCCGCTTTGACTCCCAAAGCCGACTCACCAAGTCCAAGAGCATCGGTTGCCTGGACAACCGGCTCTCCATCTACAAGCCGAGCACGTCCCCATCCCGGTTGGGTCAAGAGGAGGAGGAGGCGGTAGAAGAAGAAGAAGAAGAGAAGAGGCCCCCGAGCCGGGGTGTCCACGTCCAGAAGCAGCCTCAGGGATCGCGGGAGCTCCCGGGGGGAGGCGAGAGACTGAACGGTGGGTCCCTGAGCTGGAGCACCCAGTCGCTCGGACCCTCCTCTCACCAAGGCCACAAGCGCACCTTGTCCCTCGCCCGACCAGTACCGGGCGCTCCCCCGGCCACCATCCGAAAGAAGATCTCAGAATGGGAGTGCAGGAGGGTGTCTCTGCCTAGGATGAGTTTGTGTCTGGACAAGAGGTCAGGGGTTGAGCGTGTGGGGGGCAGCGAGGGCTGTCCCAGCATGCTCTCTTCCCCCTGCAGCGAGAAGACGTTTGACTTCAAGGGGGTGCGCAGGATGAGCACGGCCTTCTCGGACTGCTCCTTTGCCGAGGAAGAGGAGGGAGCTCCGGACAAAGAGCTCCCGGGACGTTTCCAGAAGAGGACAGGCAAGGCCGAGAGCTCCGCCACGTTCCTACGCTCCCTGTCCGCTCGCAAGGAGAAGTCTGCGGTTCTCAACAGGATCCAGAAGATAGAGCAGGCTCTGAAGGAGAGCCCCGGCCCAGCGCCTCCCGCGTACCTCAACAACTGCTACGCCCTGGACAAGACCAAGCACAAGTCCTCCTCCGGCACCGCAGGGGGCGCCGAAGACTCAGACAGCGCTTGCGGCGGGAGCAAGCGGGTCAGCATCTGCTCCGTGAGCACCGAGCCGGAAAGTTCCACGCCGTCACCGTCTGACCGCTTCTCCAAGGCCAGACAGAGGTACAGCGTGATCTCGGTCCGGTCCCAGAGCCCGGAGCCGGCCGGCCAGCTGACGACGGGGGCACCCGGGACCCCCGTCAACCCGGTGCCCAAGCCCAAACGCACTTTTGAGTACGACGCCAAGCGAGGTCAGAAGAGCACGGCCTCCTCGCCGTCCAATGGACTACTACCTCCAGGGAGAGGCGGGGACTCCCCCCCGCCGCCCTTGCCCTCCACCCCAGCCCCCTGCGCCGCACAGGGTCTCAAGACTGAGGGGAGCCCCCCGAGGAGACCCCAGGACAGGTGAGATCTGTGCTCTGATTGGCTATGATCCCTTCACATGCCGGGCTGGGGAGAGCCTGTTTGTTGGTGCTGGATTTTGCGTTGGAGCGTTGCGTACGTTTTATTCCGAGCTAAATGAAAAGAACACGCGATATTGAGTCATTTAGCGACGCAATGCAACGGGAAACCTGCCTTCTTGTGTAACTCCACTGATACAGAGTGTAGTTGGCTGATCCTTTTGTTTTTTGTTGCAGTTGGAAACATTCCAAACTTGTCCTCACTTAGTTGTTAGGAAAGGAAGTATTGTGATGGTTTTCTCTGCCGTATTTGTTATTTGCATACTTCAACACCATTGACTTAGAATTGTATACATTTTATTTTGAATGGTTGTTACATTTCAAGGAAACTGCCCATATATGGTATTATGACGCTGGGCAATCTGGTTGGTCATCGATAAGATTAAGTACGCTGTATACACCTGCCTCAAGAATTTTATTTAATTTCCATGAAGGCAAAGAATAAAAGGAAACATAAATTCTATCCATATTTTTTTTCACAAGGGTAAATATAGATTTCAAAACACTCTAGGCTGACTTTGTAGACTTAGAGGGAAGCTAGTAAAATCGATCCTTTAAAAAAATAATTTACCAAAGCTGTGATTCTTCTTTGTTTATCCCCCTGCTATTGCGTTAAACAAATAGACCCAGACTCTTGTATTGTCTCTAGTTGATGGAGTAAAGGTGGGGCTGATGTATGATGTGGAGGAAATTCTCTAGCCATAGCTTTTGTGTAAAACCTCCTATTCTAAACCTTACTTGAAAGCCGAGCGGGCGACAATGGTCCAAATATAGCCTAGTTCCTTTCACTCATACGCTTTCCTCCTAGTCCGTGCCCAGACGCATGCCATTGAATACAACAGGGAACAAGAAATATACCCTATGGCCTACATGAGTTACTTATTGGTTCAGGATCAGGGCGACTGGTTTTGTGATTAATTTACTTGGAAATTGGATGAAGCAACTTTTAGAAGAGTAAGGTCTTGTCTTCCTTGAATGTAATTAGTGGCTTTGGATTGGGACTGCAGATGAGCGATTAACAAGCATCTTCGTGCAGGAACTAGAAATGGCTCTTATCCACGAGAACAACGTAGTGCGTGAGGCCGACATTCAGGGATATTATGCACTGCTCATCTAAAAAACAACAAGGAGCAAGCTTGTTGTCTGTACTCCTCTCTTGGTCCCGTTCTGTCCTGACTTTCTGTGGTTGTTTATTTGCAGGGAGTTGTGTGAGTCGGAGGATGCTGCCAGCCTGCCCTCCTCGTTCCCAGCCTTACCCACAGAGAATGGCACTGTAACCACAGAGACGCGCTGTCGCCCATGTTCCAAAAGCACTTTAGAGGAGAATGCCTATGAGGATATCGTAGGTAAGCAAACACATCTCATCATTCTTGAACACAGTACACCTTCCTTTGCCTTTATACTTACTCTCGCTGTGTTTAATACATAGGGATAAGTTATGGTGGGGGAGATTTTAATCTATCCAAATGAGCGTTAGAGACAGTAGGAGCTATTTTCATATGCATTCATTTATCTTGGTTTAATGTTAGATCGCAAAGATGTTAGGATGATTTCTAGGTTGTCTCGTTCGTGTACAATTAATCTGGGCAGTGGATGATGCACACATAACTAGATGGCTTCAGAGTGCTGCCTTCGAGAATAAGCTCAGAGTGGAGAGAAGCATGGTCCTTTCAAAACATATTATGTCAGGTGAGGGGACAGCGCATGTTTGGTTTTTCCAATGGAAAGACCACAAAGAAAACATTGTGTGCTTAGAACGATACCCGAGATGTGCAGTAATCAGGGAACATAAAAAGGGGTTGTAGAAATTGCAATACTCCAAAGTGAAGAGAATGAAACAAATGTTTTGAAAAGAATTTGATCCATTTTCACTCCGGTAGTTCTCATGAAATACTAACGGATACTATATGCTCTCTCAGTACATCCTTGTTCATGGAGGAGAGTCCACTCTACAAAAACAAACTGGGTGCTCAACCAATATGCAGACAGCATCTTTTGGTGATGTTGATACAGGCATTGTCATTGGATAGGCAACTCCCCATATCTAAATGTGTGGGTGTACAGAAAAAAAGCTCTCCATGAAGTCGTGGTTTTCCTGTTATTTGGACTTCAGCCTAGGCCTGAGAGCCGTGGAAAACCAGGCTGGACAGGAGCATGTGGCTTTGCTTCCACCAATCAGGATTTGAGGGGCCCGGCTGATATTCCCCAAAAGATTCCTTGGTTGACAAGAACTTTCTACAGTACAGTCCAGCATCCTCTATCAACACCACCCTGTAGGAACTGAAAACACAACCACCCCTTTCATACCACATCGTCAGTAGCACAGCATAGCTGATTGCTGCATTTTGTCATGTTCATGGTTTTGAAGATCATTCGAAAAGAAGATCAACTCAAATGTTCGTTCTGTTGTAAAAAAAAAAGAAGACATTTGACGAACATCATTGTCATATTGTTGAGTAATCAGCATTTTCAACACTGAGGACAACCTTTTATGGACAGGATGTGCATCCTAGTGGGCACATATACTATATACATGCTCCAAGTTCTCAGCACGCGAAGAGGCAGGAGAGAATGTATAAAGTGCCGGACATGTTTAGGAGTCAAATTCCTTTCCACCAACAAATGACCCGAGGCATGGCGCACAGTAAAAATGCCAGTTTTCTTGTGTGTATAAAATGAGTGTCAGTTCGAGCAGTGTCTAAGCCAGCCATCATAAATCAATCCCCCAACTGATGATACAGTAATACAATAACATTCAAATTGGAAATATGTTTTCAGGATTCATGAGGAGGAGCCAGTTGTTGTTGTTTTTTCCGGTTGGCTCCGATCCAATTCCTTTCAATGCATGTTGACCTAACTGGGTTGAACTTGGAAATGTCTTTTTCGAGGGCTTTGTTTGTTTCCATATGGTAAATGATGAGAGGTGGTCTAAGCTACAAAGACTGACAGGGTTGACACTGGGACATGTCAATAAAGCCTCCTTTGTCCAGCCACTTGGGCAGTAGTGAGTATGGGATCTATTGCAAATAATGATCAGTTCTAGAGACTCTTAAGAGTTCTTAAGGATTAAGTCATAACGGGGGCCTGGTGGTATGGCACATTCCATGAGATATTTTATTTGACTATTCTTTTTAATAAAAAGTCTAACAGACACAAAATGCTGGTTTATGGATACCTGGTTGAATGTAGATAGCATTGATTATTCAGCATAGGTCTGGGAGTTTTGAAAGGGATGAAGTGTTGAGTCCTATGGTTAGTTTTAATTGTTGTCAGGAGCTTCTAATAGAGAACAAACAGTCCTGATTTTTTTTGCTACAGTCAAACTATATTTCCATAAGGTATTATTTTTCTTTCAGATAACAATCCTCTTGGTTCTGCGGCAATACAGCGGGTAACAGGGTTAAGGTTCAGGGGTACATTTGAAATGAGTCAGTGTACCTACTACTACTTGTGTACCCAGTGGGTACACAAGTCGTAGTGTGATGTTGCTTTAAAAATCAACGACACCCGAATGACATTTATCACAATAAGAACTGCAAACCCAAAAGACAGGGTTTATAGCAAACACTGGAAAATATGGACCAGCGGGTTTGTTATTCTTTGCTGTGAAAGTATTCAGAATCCTAAAATGCTGGGCATCCCCCCACACAGATTTCAGTCGAGTGTGTTCAAAAGCAGTCACTTCTCAGGATGGAGGCACTCTGTGTTTTGTGGTGCCGACAAATGTTTACACGAAAAATCGAGCCCCTCCACCCCCACCACCACTACCTTTTCTCTTTTTTGCCCAGTGCACATTTCTCTTTGACCACATGAGCGAGCCGAGCGGTGCCACTGTAGCCAGCGCCAGCGCCGCCCCTGGTCATTCCATTGGGAAACCTGATACAGCCATTGTACGCCCCGCTTGTTTCCTTGTCTGGATCGGCCCAGACTATCCATTGGTTAAACACAGAGGTACAATCAGCGTGTTGCAGGGCTTTGTCCACTCCCTTTGAATAGTGTGCTTGTGCGTGTGCGTGTGCTTGTGTGTGTGTGTGTGTGTGTGTGTGTGTGTGTGAATTTGTGTGTGTGTATCCTAAGTGAGAGAAAGATTTGGATGTTTGCAATCAGAACAGTTGATGAGTACCCTCCGGTAGACCAGCAGCCACAGAGCCCTACCATTATGCCCAGCAGGCTTTCATTACAGCACAGCTTGAGGTTGAACGGCGTTGTGTTAAGGCATGAGGGTTCAACAAGACTAGACCCTCTCATTCTGTACATCTATCAGCTTCAAATCACACGGCAGCAATCACCTAGGAATCTCATTACTTTTGACACGACCAAACACTCTGTTGTAGTCTTGTGGACAGAGGTTTTACCTCAAACGTTCAATTAACCCAAAACTGTTCACGAGACATAGCATTGTGCCAGTAGGTGAGTTGTTCAATTCATTTTTTATCCTTCCCACCCCTCCTTATTATTGTGTCGAAACATGGTGGAGCAAAACCCTGCAAAATGATGATCTTATGATAAAACGACTTTTCTTTCTGCATGAGTGTTCACTCCCTCTATGCGTCTCGGTGCCATCTGGCTCTGTTTTTATCCTTCACTGCAGTTCCTTGACTTTCTCACAACCTTTTTTGGACTGTGCCAAAAAGGCTATTCTCAGTGCACATGTCTGAATGAACATGGGCTGTGGTGTTACACAAGATTCCTTTTTATTGAAGTTGGCTTGCGTCCAAGTGTGACATCAGCCAGTGAGTTGTTCTGTGATATAGCAGGCTCTTCCCAGGTCTGTTTTCCTCTATCTTTTCAGTATGGAACAAAATCTTTAATGCTACATTAATCTACATATTTCAATTCCACTGTGTTAAATTCCTCCCTGGGGGGGGGGGGGGCTTGTAAATAAAGTATTACTATTGCTGGTATGATGCCTAGGTGAGGAACCTGGGAGAAGGGGTGCTATGGCTTATGGCTAAGGCCTGTGGCTTATACAAGCTTCTCCACCACCGCAAATTCAAAAGCAAAGCACACACTAAAATTAAGCCTTTCTGGCTACTTTACCAGAGTTGCTGTTGGAGAATGGACAGACACTGTCTAGGTTGGATTGATTGGATCCATGTTAGATGGCTGTTGTTGTATTGTGTTCAAACTCAAACTATGAGAGAGAATGAAACCCGTCTGACCATGACCTTGATCCATGGATTTGATTTCTCTTCAAATCTCTTCGAAGACAATTCAAATCAAAACAATGGAAAGGGGTGCAGTAGCAGAAATTATACAGAGCAGGTTTAAACCAAAACAAAGACTCCCGCTGTCTGCAGTCTGAGGATGTTAGGCTTCCCAGTTTGAGAACCAGTGTCTCTGAGGACTGCAAGCATCTGTGCAGTCCATTGAGCAGAGCAGACTGTGTGCATGCCTGCACGCTGATTCACCAGGAGTCCAGTACTTCCAGTGGGTTTCAGACCCATGGAGACCAGGGCCAACACTTGTTGTTCTGGAGGGAGGCGGCTCCGATCAGGCGACTCCAGACAGCTGCAGGGGACTTTAGAACCTCTCCATGTGTGTGATTTGTCGCCTTCCTGCCCTCTGGACAGCCTTCACGGCCTTCATTTGCCTTGCCTCTCGCGCCCATCCCATACATGCTTGTGGAAGTGGTAATCACTGATAAAACAGAATTTCCTGCCTACTGCTCTTCTCCACAGAAAAGGAGAACCCGTACGAGGACGTGGACCTGAAGCGCAAGAGTCTGGTTCGGAAGTCGTGTCTGTTTCCAGAGAGCGACCGATCCTGGAGCTCCATGGAGAGAAAGCTGAACTCTCCACCTCAGGTACAGCCAGCTGGGAGTACATAGGTTTCTTTTTTTTGTGGTGAAATGAGCACTCTTAAATTGCTTGTAGCGCCGAGACTAGAAGCTCTTAAAGATAAACTCACTGCAAAGAGTTGGCATCTGTTCCACCACAGGAAGCTGTTTGATGTGTTTAGTCCCGGTAAGGTCTCGGACAAAGAGCCCCAGCTCTCAGAAGAAAGGGAGAGAAAAAGAAAGCATCCATCCCAGAAAGCACACAAATTTTGAAATTATTTCAGAATGCCACAGTAAATGTTTTGAAGCTAATAATGGGATGGAATATCACTGTAACAACATTCCTGAAACGTGAAATGCACAACACATGGCCTCCATAGAGACATCTGCGTCTTGTTGTCTCTCTCATTAGTTGCCATTAAAACCCAGCAGCCAGTCTCTGCGTCTCTCCGGTCCCGGTGACAGGAAGAGCCATCGGTCGACCCAGCTGTCCAAGCGCCACAGCCACGATGAGATGCTGCTCCTGCCCCAGCTGGGAGTGTCTCCCTCGGCCAGTGTCCTGCTGGAGGACGGCTACTCCAACGCCAGCGACTCCCTGGTCTCCCATCGCCACCTGAGGATCCCCAAGGTACAGGCTACGGACCCTCATGCAGTCCACGTCACAGTCACAGCCTGAGCTGGAGGCCAAACAAGGCAGCAACGGGAGGCAAATACAAATAGGAGACTACACCAACTATATCTGAAAGAGGATAAATACCTTTCGTTATTTTTGGAAGTTTATTTTAAGCACGATGGACAGTTCGGACGAAGCCTACGAAATGTCACCGGTGGAAGGAGTCGGCGAGCAGGCAGCGCGTTTACGCGCAGCTAGGTCCGGTAAAATGTCTCACCTTACACGAAGGATGAACATAATGAACAATTTGATCTGTAGGGAATGTGTTCTTGAGCGAATGTGAGCCTAAGAGAGTTATCAAGTTATAGACCAAAAACAATCCCATAGATGATGTAACAGTAATGTAGTTTAAGTTATTGTTTAATGAACACTTCGTCTCAAGTATGAGACGAAGGTTACTTTATACCGAAATATAAACCTTAATAGCCGGTGTTTGCTGTCGTCTCCCACAAAATAACGGGGATATTTACTAACAGATATGGGGCCTATTGGCTGACTCACATATGAAGGCCCAGCGAAAGCACTAAGGCCGCGTTCAGACTGCCAGCCGAAATCCGATTTTTAGCCCATCCAGATTGGAACCGGATGACTCTTGAAGTCTGAACAGTCCCAAGTCACATGAAATCCGATTTTTGCAAAACGGATCGAAACCACCTCCGGGAGGTGGTACTCAGATCGCATTTGGACAGATGCGTCTCAGTTCTGAACAGCTCCAAACACTCAGATCGGTTTTGACTGTCCGTGACGTCACTCTACGCGACGCCAGACCTGGAATCCGATTTTTGCAAAACGGATCGAAACCACCTCCGGGAGGTGGTTTCAGATCGCATTTGGACAGATGCGTCTCAGTCTGAACAGCTCCAAACACTCCAGACCTGACCCAATGCGCCAAACCAACCGCCTCAGTCCTTGGACAGAGGAAGAGACGAAATGCCTCATTAATCTGTGGGGAGATGGGTCCGTTCAAGCGAAGCTCGAGGGCATGTATCGGAATAAGTCGATTTTATGAAAGGTCTTTTCGCGTTTCTTTGATCCATCTTGTTTGTTATTGTTTTTCTCGTCGCTATTACATGACGTCACGCAATACACGCGCTGGATGACGCCTCCGCTCCGACGTCGTTGCTACAGCAACCTGTCAGATGGGTCAATAATGTGGCCCAGTCTGAACAGAGCCAAATGCGATTTGGACACTTGCTAAAACAGTGTGGACAGTCAGCCCTAAAAATCGGATATGAGAAGGAATCAGATTTGAAACAGATTTGCCTGCAGTCTGAACGCGGCCTAATGAGCGCCACTAGAGTGATGACATTCATTTCATCATTAAATGTGCTGTATAGGCCTAAAGGTATTTCTATATAGGAAAGTTTCTTTAAGCCGTTGTTTGTTTTTATGTCATCTTGGCAGCTTGTACAGAGAATCAACTCCATTTACTGCACTAAACGGGGGAAGAAGCGTCTGAAAAAGCTGTCCATGTCCAATATGGAGACTGCATCTCTGCGAGGTAAGGGCGTTTGGGTTTCCCTCTGTCTTCTGGCAAGATGAGTAAATATTTGTTTTCCATTCTCCCACAAGGAATTCTAGCTACGTACTTCTTCTGCGTAAACACAGAATGTCTCTTAAACCATGGAAATCTCCCTGTCTCCGTTCTGCTCGTAGATGACAACAGTGAGAGCGAGAGCGACTCGGATGACAGGTTCAAAGGTGAGAGGTCAAAGCAGGCATGTGAACTCCAACTTCTAGCGGTGAGGTGTTACATATTACACATGGACCGCAATGATTCATGCCTTTGGACCTTCCAAATCCTTTTAAAGTGCTGGGTTGTTTTCCCCTCTCAAAAGAGTCGCAAAAGAGTCGCGCTTATCCAGTTGCAACTGGATAAGCGCTTGACACGACAAAAAGGTTTCTCTTTCCTGATGAATTTCAAAAGGCAGATTGTGATTGTATATGAACGCTACATAAAGGAAATTCTAAAAGAGTTGCTAATAAGAAAGAATTTCATTGGTGGTTATTTTCTTTTGGATCAATTGATTGATCATTGGGTCTATTTATAACTACCTTGCATTACCACAGCTCAAGCAGTTGGCCTGCTTTGTCTGACTATTCAATTCTTATTATCTGAAAGAGAAAATATAAACGAAATATTTGCATGCGTGGAGGTGTTTTTGTTTTTCTTAATAATTACCAATCAAATAACCAACTTCCAATCCATTTTTTTACCTGACAATCAACCAATGCAAATCCAAAGCTTTGACTCCATAGAGTAAAGGGAAGACGTGTGAATAACTGGATTTCGCAGGCAGACGACGCTGGTGCCTCTAGCGAAGGTGGGGTAGCCTCTTCTGCCGTCATGCAGGAGGAGGAGGACCCAGCGGAATCTGTTAATGTTGCAGACGTCGATAACACCGATGCGCAATCAGTTTCAGTTTCCAATAGGTCCAATAGATCTACGTTGTCTTCGTCATTGCGCGTCGGCGCAGAGGCAGAACGATTAGCTTTAGTGGCAAAAGCTGCAAGATTAAAGGAGAAGCATGCAATAGAAGAACAGGAACAAATGTTAAGGAAAAAGAGAGAAACATTGGAATTGGATGAGTTCCCCAAGGTAAATACAGGACAACCCCCACAACACTGGAGAATACAATACCTCCGTCATACTCTGGCATTTAACAGGTAGACAGGAAACCCTTTTTTTGTAGTTCATTCTGCGCATGCACCAAATGTGTCATACAACTGGAAATACAGCGGCAAATACAGACACAAGCAAGCTTGGCGTTTAGGGCACTTTTGGACCAAATGACGAAAGTCATGAGACCGTCTTAGACAGATCAAAGCAACGGACAGAGAAAACGAAACAGACAAAAGTGCTTCAAGGGCGATCTTAAAAAGGATAGAGTTGTCAAACATTATGGTCGGATTATGTACGGCTGTGACTTCTTCGACTGACCGACACTCGTTTATCGTAGGGGCCGTATAAACAGAATAACCCGCCTTACCATGCCTCACCTGGTATTGATTGTCCTTACCAATTTATTCCCTTTAGTTTGTCACATCATCATTACCATTCGGTTCCCCTGGTAAGGGGAACCGAATGGTAATGATGATGTGACAAACTAGTCACTGTGACTGATCAAACTAGGAGCAATGTCTAAAGTGTACGACCGCCCAGGCAGTGTCACGCATTTCAACACATTCATTTTGGACAACATTTTTTTAATTATGAATGAACAAATATACAAAGATCTACAAAAATATGTTCCTACAATATTTTCATACAAAACAAATATGCTATCCTAATGTACTCTAGCCGCGGAGGATGCTGGCCAGGAGCAACATGGATTGTTTTATCTGGGTCTTGGGTCGGAAAAGGTCTTGGGAGCCTATTGTAAACATTGGCTACAACTGGTTTTTAATGGCGTACATGGGGTTGGTTATTTATAGATATATCCTTTTTAAACGCTATTTAAGGGTGAGTTAAGCAGTATTGTCCCCTGGGGAGCCAAAGGTATGGTCGTGACCAGAGACAAAACACAGTTCGATGACGTCAAGGTGGAGGAAGGGAGGGGACCGAATATGTGGGGTTGATGGGGTTGCCGGGGAGAGGAGAGAGTGTGGTGTGTGTGTGTGTTGTCGTGTGTGTGTGTGTGTGTTGTGTGTGTGTGTGTGTGTGTGTGTTGTGTGTGTGTGTGTGTGTGTGTGTGTGTGTTGTGTGTGTGTGTGTGTGTGTGTGTGTGTGTGTGTGTGTGGGGGGGTGTGGGGGGGGTGGAAGCCCTTTATGAGAGAGAATTGTTGGGGGAAGCCATTACTCATTTGCCATGCTCTATAGGTCTATTGGGATGAAGATTTTTTTTGCAGACATTTCAATAAGAATAAGCTAATTGAGACATCTGCTCCCCCGTCGCTCGCTCTTACTCCTCTACGTCCTCCTCTCCTCTCCTCTCTCGCTCTCTGTTTTCCTATTTTTCCGTCCCTCTGTCCCCTGCCTCTCTCTCTCTCCTCTCTGTCTCTCTGTCTCTCTCTCTCCTCTGGCTCTCTCCTCTCTCTGTTTCGCTTCCTTTCTTTCCCTCTGTCCCCCCGCCTCTCTCTCTCACTCTCTCTCTGCCCTTCCATCCCTTTGTCTCTCCCCCTCTATCTCTCTCTTCTCCCTACCCTCCTTTTCTCTTTCCCTCTCTCTCTCTCTCTCTCTCTCTCTCTCTCTCTCCTCTCTCTCTGTCTCTGTCTCTCTGTCTCTCTCCTCTATCTCTCTCTTCTCTCTACCCTCTCTCTCTCTCTCTCTCTCTCTCTCTCTCTCTCTCTCTCTGTCTCTCTCTCTCTCTCTCTCTCTCTCTCTCTCTCTCTCTCTCTAGCAGCTAGAGAGGGCCACCAAGCAGCATGAGGGAGGCGGAAACAGAGGCTATAAAAGCCATCCCCCAGTTCTGCTTCCCAGACGCCAGGGACTGGAGGGCCCCGTCTCAGACTACAACAGGTAGGGAGCGGCCCCAGCTGACTCACTGTAATTCACACGTCTACCACGCTGGTCGCAAAAACCACACCTCAATATGTACCTCCCATGTTGTCAGAGCCGTCCCTATACACATAGCAGTTGTGTGTCATACATCCTAAAGGTGTGTAGGTAGGTTTTCGAGAGTTGGTAAGATATAGATGGTGCGAAAACAGGGAGAGCAATATTTTTGTAACTCTCAACAAGCCCCTTAAAAGAACGTCCCCTCCCTTTCTGCATCATCCTCTCCCTTTACGTTTCTCAGCCATTGATGTTGTTGTTTGCATCCATGCACATGTGGTTGACACAGGGAAGATGGAATTTCCCCCCCCGCGAACCAATCAGGGAAGAGACGACCGCCTGTTCAGCTGACGGATGGCTATTTTCCAAACCCAATCGACTCAAATAACATCTTTAGTTAATATTTATCACAGCCCATTAGCTCAGCAGCTAAGATATTGCAATGGCCTCCCTTAATTGTGCGCGGATTTTGTTATTTCAGCACAACGACGTCGAGTCAGAACGAATGGGGAAGCACACATAAACCTGGGCTCCTTTGACGCCGCCTTAAACCCTTCATCAGTATTTCAGGAGCCAGGTGGCACAGCGTGGATTGCCCTTGCTCTATTTGAATGGGTTATGTGTCTTTATTTCTCATTTCTCTAAGCGATATTCTTCCCACTCCTCCTCCCCCCCCCCACAATCTGCCCAAAGTGTGTGTTTATTTGTGTGTAGGTGTGTGTCTTTTTGTATTTATGGAGGGGGAGCACAAGTGGTGTAAGAATCCGTACTCGTGTGTTTGTGGTGCGTTCGGGTGAAGTAGAGGTGTGTTCACCGTCTCTCTCTGTGTTTCGCCCCATCCAGTCGGAGACCTTTCTCCTTCATGCTGACCACACAGGGAGCGGGGATGGCAGTCGGAGGTTTCGGCTCGCAGGCGCCTACTGGTAGCCCCCTCAGGCCCCTGCCCACGGCCTTGCCTGACTCTCCGCTGCCTCCTCCCCTCGCTGACAGCTCTATGCAATGCGCTATCTTCCTGTGAGAGAGAGAGAGAGAGAGGGCGATGGGCGGAAGCGTTGTGTAGCGTCCGTGTGGTGGCTGGAACGTATCACAATATATAATTGCGAGGCGTGATTGAAGTTGGGCTTCTCCAGTGCGGGCCCTTCATTTACAGACTCACGCTGGTGGTTCAACTGGGGCCACGGTTGGAGTTTTATGAGTCTTCTTCTCGAGGTGTCCGTAACGGAGAGGAACTTGAAGGTTCTGGCAGCTTGGCCATTGTGGACTGTTTCCCTCCCCCTATAAAGGCATGGACCATCTTTGATTTTATGTCAGGGTGGCATTTGGTTTGTGGTCCGCACGCTTTGGTTTGGGGAACCTTGTGTACTGGGATTGCGGTGGATGATTTTTTCACCGCTCGCAGTTTTTTTGGTCACAGTTGGCGTGTTTACGACACCGGGGACGGTTCCGGGTGTCTGTTCTCAGAGGGGCGAGCGAGTGCTTGTTTAATAAAGGCCCGCGGTGTGTTTAACGTATCTTTAGTGAGTAGAAATGCTCTTGGCATTGAGGTGGGAATAAAGTGAAAGGAGGTAGCTATGGTCCTGTTACTCGGTGATGATCCTGTGTCTGCACTGGGCACTTGAGTGATCCAAGAGCCTTGATGAGCTTGGCCCCAAGAGGTGGAGTTTTCTCCTCCATAGCCGCGCCGACCCTCCCTGGTGCTATCCCGGGGGCTGGCAATACGCAGTCATTCCTGAGACTTGATATAACTTTGTGAAGCAAATTGATTTAAATATCATCCGTTAGGCAAATAAGTATAGAAGGGAAACTAGAGTGGGGAGTGCATACTAATATGGAATTGTTGGGTCGGTGAACTTATGGGCGGTTTGTCCTTTGTGTTGCTATATAGTGAGTTGAATGTTAATGTTTGTGTTTTTATTGAGTGTTGGGTGTGTGTGTGTGTGGTGCGTGTGCGTGTATTATATTATTTGTGTATGTGTGTGTCTGTGTGCGTTTGTGCATGTTGTGGATTAAGGGGTTGGCTTAAATGCCCTGTACACTGAGGAGGAATAGGGCATGTTCAACATAGCACAAGAAGTGCACTGTGTTATTGGAGCTGGCACGCAATCAAGTTCTCAGATGTTAAGGACCTTCCTGTT
>OLKM01000110.1:547093-558848 GCA_900291075.1 Melanogrammus aeglefinus | reverse complement strand
GTACGCACACACACACGAGCACGCACGCACGCATTACACCACACACACAACACACACACAAATTGTTTGTCGCAAGTGAGCCACACACACACAGTTGTTACACACACCACACAGCACACACACACACAACCACACACACACCACACACACACCACACACCACACACACACACACACACAACACACACACCACACACATACACACACACACACACACACGACACACACACAAAAGAACGAGTGTAGTCTCAATGGATGCCCCATGTTTTGGCCGCCCCGCCACCAGGTGGCGCCAGCCCTTGGCTCCATATTTTAGGGGGGAAAGGCAATAAAAAGAGCGTTCTCCTAGATATAATACCTGCTCCCCCTAGTCCAAAAAGCTTCTGAAAGTGCCAGGTTCATTAACGTTGAGTGTGTAACTCGAGCTCTGACCTCCCCTGTACACGGCACAATGCAGAACCCAATGACGAAACCCACCCTGGCTTTATGGCCCACCAATAAACGGGCTGAGAACTACCCCAGAAAGAGGAAGCGCTGGTGTGGACCGACTGCGTCATCGGCGCTATCGCAGAGATATATGGCGTGCTGGTCGGCCCGGCCCTCACGCTAGCCTGCGCTGACTCTAACCAGACTGAGGCAGGAGGCTAGCTGACTCTAACCCGACTGAGACAGGAGGCTAGCTGACTCTAACCAGACTGAGACAGAAGGCTAGCTGACTCTAACCAGACTGAGGCAGGAGGCTAGCTGACTAACCAGACTGAGGCAGGAGGCTAGCTGACTAACCAGACTGAGGAAGGAGGCTAGCTGACTAACCAGACTGAGGCAGGAGGCTAGCTGACTAACCAGACTGAGGCAGGAGGCTAGCTGACTCTGACCAGACTGAGACTGAAGGCTAGCTGACTCTAACCAGACTGAGGCTACCTGCCCCTGGGCCACTTTTCGGGGCTCTCCAACCGGCAACTTTATCGCCATCAGTACCTCAGCCTAGTCCCAGAAGGTCTCCCCTACTTAACGGAGGAGCAGGGGGGGCTGCTCAGTGTGTAAGAGAGGAGAGGAGGTTTATTTTAGTGCTCCGATGTATGCTGTCGTTGACTGATGTTCTTTAAAGTATCCGTTTTTGAACATGAATCAGAATCAGAATAGTGATGATACGTTGGTGGGAGGAGATGTTTATGTGTTGGTTCCTGCTCAGTTAGGGATGATCTTTTTTTGTCTCTCTGTGTCTCTGTCTGTCTCTGTTTGTGTCTCTCTCTCTCTCGCTCTCTGTCTGTCTGTGTCTCTGTTTCTGTCTCTCTCTTTCTCTCTATCTCTTTCTCTCTCCCCAGAGCCCTGCCCCAGAAGCGACTCAAACAAAGGTAATCTTCATGCACCAGTAATTGAGTCTGACTCACCAAAAACAATCCTTGTGTATGCAATGGCGGTGAAACGACCTCATCACCATGAAATATCACTCCGCCATTGATTCAGGAGCATGCTGGCTATTTTGTTCATTTGTTGGGAAGCCACAATTTCCAGAGAGCATTATCTCTAGCCGGAGTCGGCACTGGCTGAGTCAACAGCCAGCGTCTCCGCTGCTCAGCCGTTACTAAGATCCGTCCTAACGGCTAACTAACGTTTGTGTTGCAACAGAGTCCCCGGACGTGACTGATTTGTTTTCCAGGTATTAGTTAGACCCTGTGTACTTCCTGGAAAACAGAGATACAATTAAAGAAACCAAATATCCGAAGTCACTTACAACAAGTACATTTATCAAAAGGAGAAACAATATATCGTTGTCGGTACAGTAAGGATGTTCATTGAACCAAATGCCAAGCACTAACTATCACCAGGTTAGCCCATTCCTCGTATCTTATTTTTAAGCATTCACGCACAATGCGCCTACGTTAGATTTGATAGAACATTGTGTTGTTGACCGCGGTGTAATCCCGACGTGACCCTTGCGTTGGGTGATGCTCACGCCACGGCCTAGTTTCTTGTTCCTGGCTAGTTCCTGCCGTGCTAGCGATGATCTTAAACCACATCCCCTCGTCGTATCGCTTCATTAAATAACATACATAAACACCTCGGGAATAAATATCTCGGGAATATGGAGACCGCACATGCGTGTGTATGTGTGTCAATGCGTGGCAGTCTGCCCGCACGCTTGAACACACATGCGTCACCATCGACACACAGACACACACACACACGCATGCAGTGTGTGTGCATGCAGAGACCCACTTGTATCCATGGTGTGTTGGTACAGCATCGCGTCGACCTCAGTCACGGAGGGAACGCCGGCCGCGTCTTTGGGATGAGAGCCAGCCATGGGCAGCGTCGGGAGCGTCTGTCGACCAGCGTGACACCGTTAGATGTGCAGTGGGGGCGACCCGGACACGAGGGGTAGAGACAAGGGGAGGAGATAGGTCTTTCTGTACAGGCTAGCTGCCGGAAACCTCTTATGCGATCACGGCCGTTTCTCGCCTGTCCTGTACGCTGGTTTTTCCGTCGTTTGTCGGAAAAAGGGTTTGTTGGTAGTTGTGTTGAACGTTAGCGGTTAGCTTGGACAATCCCTGTTGTAGCTTGTGTATTGACTCTTGCACTTTTTGTTTTGTTTGTCCGTCTCCCTTGCTGTCCTTGTCTCTCTGTCCGTCTCTGTCTTCCTGTTCAGCCTGTGAGCCGTCTTTTCTCTCGTGGACCACGGACGTGAGAGAGTCGGGTCCTTTTCGTGTTTCGCAGAGTGCGAGGTTAAGGACGAACAGACGTTTCCTCGAAGGCATCTTCTACACTCTTGTGATTGTTAATACTTTTTACACGCTTTACTGTGGTTTGAGATGGAACATTTAATAAGGTTGGGATTTTAGCTGATAAAATACTATAAAGCTTCATACAGTTGACTGTAATATCTATATACAGTGGGGCAAAAAAGTATTTAGTCAGCCACCAATTGTGCAAGTTCTCCCACTTAAAAAGACGAGAGAGGCCTGTAATTTTCATCATAGGTAAACCTCAGCTATGAGAGACAAAATGAAAAAAAAACCAGAAAATCACATTGTCTGATTTTTTAAGAATTTATTTGCAAATTATGGTGGAAAATAAGTATTTGGTTACCTACAAACCAGCAAGATTTCTGGCTGTCACAGACCTGTAACTTCTTCTTTAAGAGGCTCCTCTGTCCTCCACTCGTTACCTGTATTAATGGCACCTGTTTGAACTCCTTATCAGTATAAAAGACACCTGTCCACAACCTCAAACAGTCACACTCCAAACTCCACTATGGCCAAGACCAAAGACCAGTGCCGTGTTCCAATACCCGTACTGTCCGTACTTACTAGCCAAAATTTGAGTACACAGTACGTTCCAATTCAAATCCGGCGAAAAGAAGTACACTTCAAGGACCCGGATGTCGTACTCAAAACGGGCTAATCGTGAAGTGTAGATCGAAGGACACTCTCCGTACTCAACGGCAGCCATCTTAGCTACGTAGCGGAAGAGGCGGAGCTAGGCTGAGCGCTCAACTCGAAAAAATAATGGATACCGAAGTGACAGCGCCTGCAGCTGCGGCTGTCGCAATCGTCATTTCCGGTAAGTGCACCACAGAGTACTCGATTTGGAACAGCACTCACATCTGAAAAAATAGTGTACTCAAGTGAGTACGGATAGTGCAGAAAGTGTACTTCCTTTAAGTATACTCATGGAAGTACGGGTATTGGAACACGGCACAAATCTTTTTAAGTGGGAGAACTTGCACAATTGGTAGCTGACTAAATACTTTTTTGCCCCACTGTATGTATGTATGTATATATATATATATATATATATATATATATATATATATATATATATATATATATATATATATATACTATATATAATATGTATAATATTACATTTTGTGTCATAATATAAAATCATCCGCAGATCATGGTTACGTGTAAATATTTCTGCAGATTTTACTTATTTTTTTACCATGAAATTGTCCGTCCATCGTTGACTTTGTAACTTATGTGATCATCTCTCAAGCTTCGTAATTTACCTGCCAAGTATTATTTATGGTCATTCTGACGCAGAAGTGAAGTTGGGTTGACATTGTCGTCGGGGGATACACTACCGATGAGCCCAGAACCGGTCCAATCCGGTGTTAGCCGAACTGTAGATGGACGGGAGCCGTGCTTTAATAACAAAGTGTCTTACATCACCTGTGGTGCTCACACGGGACACGGCACTTGGACAGAACATTTTCGGCAACCGTGGGACAATTGGACCTTTGACCTTTGACCTTACCACCGTGTCGGTGAACACCTCTTGGTCCAACTGCTGTGAGGGTGCGCTGGTCGATGTGAACAACACCCTCCCCCTCCCATGTTCCAATCTACAGTGCTGGAGAACGCTGTTAAAATACGTGTGGTTTTGTACTGTAAGTTGCCCCTCTGATGGAAGAAGGGTTTCCTCTCTTTTTGTAAAAAAAAATGACAAAGTATGATGTTTTGTTTTGAGTTAATGTTATGTCAGAGGTCTTCAGACCTTGCGTTAACTGTGGTGTATAAAGACCGGCTAGGTTCTTTAGCTTACCTACCTAGCTCGCTTACCTTAGCTTTATCATCTGCTAACGGAGCAGTAGTGGGGGGTTCCATGCTAAGGAAGAGCTAACTAGCGTAGCATTGTTAGCCCTACCCTAACCATTAGCACTCTCACGCACACAATGTACAAACTCACACAAACAAACCCATACCTGGCTCCATGGGTTAATGAAACCTTTGAGGTGTCTGTTTGTGTTTCACTCACACACTTTCACCCTCTTAGAATCCTTTCCCGTCAAAACAAGCCGCCGTGTTCTCGATGTCGTAACATAGCCTCAAAACTAGAAACGGTATGGTAGGACTACGAAGTGTCCTACTATCCAAACTTCAAAGGGTCCCTATCCATGTGAATTGCTTCAAAGGTCCAAACGGCGCCTTTTCACAACGCCTTCTGAAATGAAGTGTATTTGCCTTGCTGTTTGTATACCTCATTGTTAAAAAGTCATCTTCTAATGCATGCTCCCTGTGTATAATGGCAGCGGCGTCTCGATGTCTTTGGGATTCTGTGTCGCCGGACTTTGATGTGCTGCTTCTCGCGCTGTGTTTCTTTGAAGTCTCCCCTTTTGCGAGTACCATCTGTCCATCGAGTCCCCCGAGAGACTCGTTTTCTCTGTCCCATTCCGCTGGATGTTGTAAATGAAAGCCGGGGCTACGGTGGAACGTCAGCCATGTCCAGACCGTGACCTCAGCGGTGACATCATTCAAAGCAAAACAAGAAGTGTTGAATATAGAGTGTGCAGAATCACACTGAGGTCACTACACACACTAGCAGAATCAGCCCTGGGCGTGTGTCCTCGGACTGTCCCTCCATCGGGCCAGCGTGGAATCACTAACCTTCTGATTATTAATCAACTAATAGTTAATACCGCTTCAAACAGGAGTTATTGTGGGGGCAGGTCTGACCGTGAACCGGTTTAACCAGACCTGTATCCCCGGGGTTTTCTTTTAACTTGCAAACCTGTGCTACATGTCGCTGCCTTTGTTTCAAACCTACTGTCCTGTACGGCTTCACTGTCCATGAAGGCACAGACGGCAATAAAAAAAGATATGAATGAAAGTATGGTTGGTTGTGCCCTTACCTCGCATTGAATCTCCTGTGACTTAGTATTGTTGAGGCATCAGAGCACCCACCTCCCCTCCGGCAGTCAGTGTGTCTCCTCAGTCTCCGTTCTCCATTCTGCCTCGATGCTTCGGACCGGTTTTGTTCTCTCCTCCTCGATCTCTAGCCCCCCCCCCCCCCCCCCCCGCTCTGCTCTCCATGGTGTTCTGGCTCTCATGTCTGAGCAGCTCATTCCTTCACTCCTTTGGCCGGTTCCCCCACTACTGTCTCCCTGAACCATGGAGGCATGGAGGCAGGCAGACACAATAGCCTGATGCTCCAGCTCCTTAACTTCGATTGACTTTTTCATGAGTTTCTTCCAAGAGAAGAGAAGAGAAGGATGATATTGAGAAAAATGGGTTGAATTGATGTGGCATGCCAAGATAATTATAATAGTAATGATAATGATAATAGCCAAATGTCTCTCAGCTGTGATGGATCCATGTTCACAAAGTACATTTTTGTGTGTCATACTTTGAGGCAGTAAGGGATGGAGATGGATTTAATTTCATGGCCAATAGTAGGAAGCATGTTTAACCAAACAAATGTATTCATTTTTATCCAGATGTTTTGGGACACAGCTAGGCTTGGAATAAAACTTCCAGTAAAGTCAGTCCTATTTTATTTATTTGAATTATATGTCATCGTCATCACCGGCCTTTTCTTCATAATCTGCATTAGTCCGTATGCTAAATCAGAGAGACCGCACTGGGAACAAATGAACGTTTCCCATGTGACAAAATGCCGCACATGCCCATATAAGGTTTTTTTCTTTTCATGCATGCAAAGAGGTGTGCGAGAACGGCCAGACATCGAGTTTCCAAACAAGTTGAACTCCTCCAAGCACTGACCTTCGCTCGTCTTTTTATTAGGGCTTTCAGCTGGTTCACATCTGCCTTTCTACCCCCCTGGACGGTGACAGGGAAACCTTAATGGTGCTTTTATTGACTCTTTATCAGTCATGTTTAAGACTTGCAGGGACACGGTGTAAAACGCCTCTCTGAGTGGATCACGTGCGCACACTGAGGGGGGTTTATGTGAGAGTACACCGAGGGCATGGTCCCTAAGCCATTTATTTTCGGGGTGGGGGGAATCATAGGAATTAACTGTTCTGTCTGCTTCGGAGAGGGGGTCGGTGGTGGGGGGGGGGGGACCCGGTAGAACGGAGGGGAACCGGAGCGGTGGAGGACCGAGCCCAGCGTGTTATTGGCAGCGGGTGCATCCCATTGAATTCACCTTGCCCTTAATCACTCTTTGAATCAATGTCCTGTCCCTAATGGAGCTTGTGTTTGCTCAGAGAATGTAATAGGTCTAATCGGCCCCAGTTTATTATGTAACACAAACAACCCCACGGGATGGCCAGGGGATGAAGTCGATGCATACGAGAGCTGGGGTTACGTAAGCCATCCGGTTGACCTCGGCTGGATGGGAGAGGATTGGCTTTGTCTGTCCTATACAAGACCCTTCTTGCTATTTGGACATTAGCGTTCTTCAGCTACTGCTCTGATGATGGCTGTGGAAAGCCCTTTGGCTATTCAAGTAGCCCTGCTTTATTATTCTCTCTCTCTCTCTCTCTCTCTCTCTCTCTCTCTCTCTCTCTCTCTCTCTCCTCTCTCTCTCTCTCTCTCTCTCCTCTCTCTCTCTCTCTCTCTCTCTCTCTCTCTCTCTCTCTCTCTCTCTCTCTCTCTCTCTCTCTCTCTCTCTCGTCCTTCATTTTCTCTCTCTCTCGTGAGACAGTGCAGCTTGACAAAAGCAGAAGCTAGCACGGATATATTTATAGACGACAGCATTTCATCCCATCCACAGTGTCACTCATCAATGGTTGACAAAAACAGCAGTGCATGGAATCGCATCATCCGTTCTCAAGGCATTGCATATTCTCCTCCACATTTCTTCATCACAGTCGCGATGTCTCTCTGTATCCACCAGAAGGTTTGTGTGTGCTGCCTTCCCTTCTCACTGGGTCCCTTCGAAGATCAAGAATTAAAAATGATTCTGGCAGAATTTCCAGGGAGCTGGTTGCAAGGGTTCTTCCAGAGAGAGTCTGCAGGAGAGATCGCAGATTCACTCTCACTGTGCCAGAGTGGGCAGGTGGATTCCCCCAACAGAGTCGACCGCGTGACGGTGCTACTGTAACGGTTGACGGGTGGGTTGTTGGATGGATGAACCGTGGACCCGTAGCCCTACCCTGGGGATCAGGCCTCGGGGGAAGGGGCAGCAGGTAATGCGAGAGCTCCAGCTCTAGTCCGCAGCCTCACAGAGGGCAGGTTGATGCCGCTGTCTAAATACCACGTTGGTTCTTCCACCTTTTTCCCTCTGGAAGATGACGGGTGGGGGGGAGGGGCGGGGGGGGGCAAGGGTCACAGCTCACACAAGTGGATAATACCAATGCCTCTCCCCCCGGCCCATAACCCTCCCTCCCCCAGTCAGCCTTGTCAGAACCCCAGAGGTCAGGCACAGGTTGAGACGCTGAACGGCTTTCCATCGGAGAAGGCTCCCTCTGAGGAGAACAACGGAGGCTGGAATGGCGTGCGTGCGTGCGGCCAACCGGAGAGACAGAGCGCCACTGTCCTCTGGGATGTACCATCACATCACTCACAGTTATGCACACTTGAGATGGCTACTCACAAGTGGGGGTGGGGGGGGGGGGTTATCTCATTTTCATCATCACCCCCCCCCCCCCCCCCCCCCCCTCTCTTATTGTCTCTGGTGTCGATGCACTGCAAGCAGCCAGTGTGCCGTAATGAATAACAGACCCCCGCCCCCCCCTCTCTTTATATACTCCAGTAATTACATGCATTGGGGGCTGAAAACTGTCGGCTGCCTCTGCTGCTTTTGATATGTGCTGCTTTCTAGGCTTCAACTGTATCTCAAAGTCACTGCCCCGCCTCCCAGTGTCTGTGTGTGGGCTCTTTCGATTCTCTACATCCCCTCTCCTCCCCCCCCCCCCCTCTGCTCTCCCCCCTGGCAGACCCTTGTTCCTCTCAAAACATCCCTATGATATTTTAACCATATGGTTTTGACAGCTTGGACCGTCTTCCCGGTGTGTATGAGGTTCGCAGAGAGTTATGGAGCCAGACAGCCAACTTCCTCCATATGTACAGTGCAATCCCTGAGGGAACGCCGTCTCCATGCCGTAGAGGGTCTTACTGCATGTAATGGTAAACGGACTGCATTCTGTGACGGCCCTCTGACTGTTATAGGTAACCTACAGCGCTTTTCTAACCAGTGGCCACTCGAAGCGCTGTACAACATCACCTAACATTCACCCATTCATGCGCACATTCACACACACCGACGACGGAGCCAACTATGCAAGGCGACAGCCAGCTCTTCGGGAGCAGTCAGAGTGAGGGGCCTTGCTCAGAGACCCCTCGACATTCGGTTAGGAGATGCCGGGGATCAAACCAGCAATCTTCCAATTACCAGCCTACCCACACTACCTCCTGAGTGAGTTATGGCGGCAGACACTGAACTTCCTCTCTGACGTACAGACGGTCCCCGAAGGAACACTGTCTCAACGCTGTAGATAGTCTTTACTGCGTGTAATGTAAGCAAGGAAGGCCTGGTTTGATGGCCGTGTTTATCCGAGCCATCGGGTTATGGCTGATGCTTTTATGTTGTTATTTCTTTTTTAAAGCACGCAGCATGCCCCCATGTTCCGATATGCTATTGCGAATACATTGCCAGTGTCGGTGAACCCGCCTGGCTGGACTTGGCAAAAGCTGAGAGACCGGACTCTGTTCTGCGATCGCATGTCGAGGGGAGCTGTTGTGATGGTCTCTGTGGTTATTATTTAGAGCAGCCGCCTGCCCGCGTCACACCACTGGATGTTACGCACGCATACACACTCGCACGCGCGCACGCACCCACGCACGCACATGCGCACACAGTGCTAATGGGCATTCACGTCACGCAAGCTCTGGCACGGAGGCGGGCCCTTTCATCGGAGGGCCAGCCTGTCTCTTCTGCCCTGAACCCATCGCTCTCGCCAACTCCGGCTCCATGGCCAGATATGGCAATAGCGTGTGACGGTGTGTGTGCGTGCGTGTGTGTGTGTGTGTGTTTTATTGTATCCTTCTGGATGTATAAACTGTATTGTGTGTGTGTTTATTTTATTGTATCCTTCTGGATGTATACAGTTTATTCAGAGTGTGTGTGTGTGTGTGTTTTATTGTATCCTTCTGGATGTATACAGTGTATTCAGAGTGTGTGTGTGTGTGCGAAAAAACATGTCGGCATCCATAGAAGTGTAGGCCCGTGTTGGGGTGTTTTTCTGAGGCTAAATGTGACCCAGCTGTAAGATCCAGGGCTCGGGATAAGGCCTCAGACACAGAGTGAGTGTGGGTCTGGGGTTGCCAAGTTCCCGTCCCTTCTCCAAGGACAGTGTTGAGCGCTCTTCACTCGTCAGAATGGATGGTGTTTGCACAGAGGTAATGGCTAATCCGACTATTATCCTGTGTTCCTTTACTCGCCCCCTTCCTCCTCCCCCTCTCGCTCCCTGGAAGAGAGCACTTGAAACCCGTCTCCTCGACAAAGCGTCCCGGGACTTGGCTGCTCCCGGACGGAGAAGTTCCCTGGAAGATAACTGCTGCGTATCTTATCTTCGATGACAGACGCCGTAAATCCACTGCGCTGCTTTGTTTTTTATCCCGAGCGCGTCACCGATGCGAGCCAGACTCGGAAGGGTTTGCTTCATGTGTACGTGTACAGTGTTTAATGTTTCCTTTCCCCGCAAATAAAGATGGAGTCGTTTGTTATTGGTGACCACAAACATGGTAAATCACCCGTTGATAAACAGTGGTGAAGTCAGTACGAACTCGGCCCCCTTATATAAAAATAATAATAACCACTTGTGAGCTCTTGTTGGCTGTGCTTCCTTTGAAGGCAGCGGAGGCAAATCAGATTGTAGATACAATCATAAACAAGCATTCATTAATAGGCCATTTGTGTTTCCCATGTTAATGAATTCTATTTTAGGAACGCTGGAAACCTCATTTGATTCATCAAGCATACTATTAAACCATCCATCCGTTAATCCTCCCATCTCTCCCTTCCCTTCCTCCATGGTAGGTATTCGTCTCCTGTCCTTATTGGATGGATTACCGTGACTTCACAGTGGGGGTGGTGGTGGAAGAAGCAGGAGATCCTTACTGCACCGACAGCGATATGTTGTTCCTCTTCTTCTGACACATGTCCTGTCTGCTTAATGTTAATGTAGATGCAAATGCAACATCGTACAGCCATGGCTCAGGAGCCAGTCAACCGCCCGTCTCTGGCTAACCAAGGGAGAGCAATGGAGGGGAGTGCCGTGGTGCGGTCTGGCCGATCTGCCCCCAGCGGGCAGGGGGAGGAGGTGGGCTGCACAGGGCCAGGGATGGAGGGGTGAGTGGAGGGTTGTTACAGCCGGCCAGTCGCCTGGCTCGCTCTCAGGGCTCCTCTGGCCTGTGTATAATTGATGCGGGGAGTGACTTGGCCTGACGGGGATGGACAGCGCTCACGTTCAGGAGAGAGAGAGAGAGAGAGAGAGAGAGAGAGAGAGAGAGAGAGAGAGAGAGAGAGAGAGAGAGAGAGACCGAGAGAGGAGGAGAGGAGAGAGAGAGAGAGAGAGAGAGAGAGAGAGAGAAGAGACAGGAGAGAGAGAGAGAGAGAGAGAGAGAGAGAGAGAGAGAGAGAGAGAGAGAGAGAGAGAGAGAAAGCAGGGCTACTTGAATAGCCAAAGGGCCTTCCACAGCCATCATCAGAGCAGTAGCTGAAGAACGCTCATGTCAAAATAGCAAGAAGGGTCTTGTATAGGACAGAAGTCCCAAGAGTCCAAAGATGGATAATAGGAGGACAGGAAATAGTAAGTTAGGCAGGGTTGGTGGGAGGAAGGGAGGGACCGAGGGAGGGAGGGAGCGTGACGCCAGTGCAACAGAGGAAGAAAAAAAGGAAAAGGTGACATAGTTCAGCGAGAGATGAAGGAAGAAGAGCAATTAAATCGGCCCAGCCAGGAAGTCGTCCAAATTTAGCCATGGTGCAATACATTCTATTAGCATCCGAGGCACCGCCCCTTCCTGTCAGTTTATCCATTCTCACATGGCCTATAATTACCGCAC
>OLKM01000110.1:544830-547068 GCA_900291075.1 Melanogrammus aeglefinus | reverse complement strand
GATGAAGGAAGAAGAGCAATTAAATCGGCCCAGCCAGGAAGTCGGCTAAATGTCCAAATTTAGCCATGGTGCAATACATTCTATTAGCATCCGAGGCACCGCCCCTTCCTGTCAGTTTATCCATTCTCACATGGCCTATAATTACCGCACCTGCACTTTTCCGACTCAGTTGCTGCTCCTCAGATGAGGGGGTTGAGACGAGGGGGTCCCGTGTGTAGAGAGCTGGGCTCATCATGAGGTCAAGCAGGGTCGCGGGGTTGAGGTCGTCCTCAGCCTTTAAATCGGTGCTTCTGAAGAAGGGGTTATTACTGTATTATTACAGTGGGAGTGAAGCCCTCTTGTATAGGTCATTGTTTTTTCTTCAGTTGTTTTTGGTCCCGTTCTCTTCTTTTTTTTTCTTCGCTACAGCAGAGAGGTCGTGACCTTTTTTGTGTCACTAAACTCTGGTTGGGAAAGGGGATTGATGTGACCTCATGCGGTTCAGAAGAAAATGTCAGCGCACGTCACAGGGACGCAATCTTGAATACGAGATGGGGGAGTTGTGTGAAACGAAGTAACACACCTCGTCTGTGTGTGTGTGTGTGTGTGTGTGTGTGTGTGTGTGTGTGTGTGTGTGTGTGTGTGTGTGTGTGTGTGTGTGTGTGTGTGTGTGTGTGTGTGTGTGTGTGTGTGTGTGTGTGTGTTAAAACCATCTGGCAGAAGTATGTGTGTGTGTGCCTGTGCAAATATGAGTGTGGTGTTTGAGTGCGTGTGTTTATAAAGATACAGTAAAAGCTTTTTAGAGCAATAATTCATGAAGACCTTAGTGGAGTTGGGAGGAAAAAGTCTCCAATGCTGTGGAGAGAACCAAACTTATTGTTTTCTGTTGAATTTTTTATACGGCTCTAACATTACAATATGGTAAAAACCCATAGCACAGTAACATCCAAGAAGAGATCTCCTTTACATCGCATTAACATCTCCTAGTCAATCATGAGCCGTAGTGACATTCTGAGCCTTTTCTCATTGACTCTCAATCGTAACTCCTGAGAAATAACCAAAGCTCAGGCTCACATTGCTCATTGTGTGAGTTCCACGTGCGCAAACAGGGTCGTTATTTCAGCTTTCAGAAAATTGTAAATGTCATGGAAGCTTCCCATTTGTGTTTGAGAAATGAGCTGCTAAAACAATGCCAGGCGGGAATGCATGTCAAGGAAAACAACTCTGCCCAATACCTGCTCAAGGGCAACCACCATGGTGTTGATGAGGTTTCCAATATTGGGCACAACATGAAAACGGTGTAACATTTGTAACAGTATCTCAAAGCAAAGAAAAACCTGCACTTTCAAATTGATGAAGTGACCGGTTGGCAGCAGATTCCTCAGCAGTAAAGAAGAACTCCATCTGCCCAATCTCTATTTGTGTCTCAATACTAAAAAACAGCTGTAATTAGCTTCTTCTTTTGCCTTTCTCATAATGCTTTGCTGTGGGAACATTTCTCTTACCTTGTTCCCTGTTAAAATTCCTCACGGTTTCAGAATGAAGGCGCTGACCAGCATGTTTTTCCATGGCAGAATGTGAATTGCCTCCAGTCCAAGTTCATTTGGTGCTCCAGGTAGGCTAGTCCTCGACATATCATTGTTTTGCTGACAACAAAACGGTGGTCATTAGGCATCCGTGTGTAAAAGTCAGTTACACCATTAACTGCCAGGATTTGTGTATCTTTAATTTAAACGTGGCTATAAAAGTGTTTTACAGTTGAGTGAACCCTCAAACAGATAGTTGAGTATTGAATCTTGCAAGGTAACACACATTTAGTCTTAAGATAAGTACCAAAGTGTGGAGTGGGTGGTTAGGTTGGGTGAGGCTGCACACCTGTTGTGCACAGGTTAAAACAGCCTTCACCACACACTGGAAATCACGGACATGGCAGCGTGAATCACCTGCTCTATACATTCTTGCTCTATGATCAGTGTAGTGTTGACCTTGTGTTCTGGGGGGTGGGGGCAGGTAAAAGCTGCCTAGGTCAGGTCTGGCAGGCTCCTAGTTGGCGTGTAGGGAAGGACAATGCTACAAACCGTTAATTAATTTGATATACCTTGCTTGTATAACTCATATTTAGCTTCAGATGCACATCTAAGATGAAGACATAGGAGACATAGGACATACAATCTTTATTGTTAGGGCTCATACTTCTCAGGTCTGTCTCATGAATGACTCAGACTCGTCTCACGTTCTCCTCTTTACCATAACCAAGAT
>OLKM01000110.1:524830-539830 GCA_900291075.1 Melanogrammus aeglefinus | reverse complement strand
TCTCCCTGTTAAACTCTGTGCTCAGTGAAAGAAGAGGGGTGGGGGGACATTGGGCCTCTCCAGAACCTCTGAGCGCTCCACAGAACTCTGCAGGCTCTCCTGCTCTTCTTCCAGCCTCTCTCTCTCTCTCGCTCTCTCGCTCTCTCGCTCGCTCACTCTCTCTCTCTCTCTCTCTCTCTCTCTCTCTCTCTCTCTCCCCCCTCCCTCACTTCCTCTGAAAGTGACGCACGTCGCTGCTGTAGGGGGGAGATAGCCGTGCTGACTCTGACTCCCGGGTTCAGATTATCACAGACGCATCCACACACGCGCACACGCACACATGCACGAACACATACACACACAAACACACACACATACATACATACATGCATGCACACACACACGCACACACACACACACATATCACACTTACAGCACCCAAATCCAGAGTGAACCATTTGAACCAAACAGGCAGGTATTGCAGTCAATAAATAGGAACCAAATTGGAACCTTTTATTACTTTACTCATCCTCAAACATTGAACGTGTAATAAACAAGATTAAAGTTCAATGGTCTTTATTGTCCCGAAGGAGACATAAGATTTGCAGCAGTGGAACACATGCAGCCCCATACACAGACAGTAAGACTTGGCCGAGGACAAGCAAGTTCAATAGTCCCAGCAGGGAGGAGAGGCCCGGCTGTCTCGAGCACATGACTAATAAAGATGTTCTATCCCAGCCCTGTGATGTCAGCGACCAGCCTCGCAAGTTTACCTGGTCTATAAATAGACTAAGATAGGTCATTTGTAGTATTTTGTACCAATGTCAGACAATACAGACACTTGAAATAGTACATGAATATGGCCAATGACGTGCAATATTGACTCATTCATAAAGAGTGAGGGGGGAACTGAGGTTAGTTATCGGTCTTACTCTCTGAGTCTCTGTCTCTCACAGATGCGCAGAGCATTCCGAGGTAAAATACTTCACAAAACCGGCCCCTGCATCTCATGTGTTTCTGACTATCAAATTAAACAAAATTCAATACTCTTTGATTTTACCCAGCTTAAAGGTCGGGTATGGAATTCTCTTTTTTGGCCATTTTTGCAAAATTACTTGAAATCCTTATTATAACCCGCAGCCACTGAGTTAGAAGTACTGACATGAAAATTAAACAAGTCAATCATCTGTGGAACGGGCAGGGCTCGAAAAACTCCAGCCAATGATTTCCAGACCCACCGAGTGGCATTGGACAGTAAGTACGTCAATCAAACGGTCAGACTGCACTCCCCCTCCCCCGCTCCCCACGAGTGACCCCTTCGTGCACGTACTCAAAGCTTGTGACCCAGAGCAAGCTTCTGTTTGTTGTTATCCTGCGGTAGCTACTGGAGCTAGCTAACTAGCTAATGGCTCGCTCTCGCGCATCTGTGTTCGCGCTCGTGCATGATTGCGCGTCCATGTACTTGGAATGGGTGGAGTCAGAGTCAGCGTTGAAGGAGAGGGGGTAGGACCATTTGAGTTGTGTATTTTCTAAATCTGCTGGTGTTTCGCAAATCCCATACCCAATCTTTAAACCATTTCTCTGTCTCTCCCTCTCTCTCACGTTTGTAACTATGTAAATACACAGGCCGACGTCCCAACTGCGCTCCACCAATATGGCAACTGCAAGCCTAAGCACTTTCTATGCTACAGCAACAACTGAGGTCATTATTCAGAGCGGCTCGTAGAGAAACGGCCTGCGTGCTGCAGCCATTATCGTGGAGCTAATTGGAGCCATTAGCCAGCAGCCGGGTTTCCAGGGTGTTGCATGAAGCAGCCAGCAGGTGCTTCCGGCCTTGTTTTCAAAGGTGGGGCGTGGACCCGTGTGGACTGAGATGGATGGATGGGGATTTATGGGGGTGGCGCCCACCCCACAAAGACAGCTGCTTCATCAACGCTCAGCAGACTGCGTAGTGGATGACCGTCTGCCTCAAAATGACTCGTCTTTTCTTTCTTTTGCTCCTTTGCTTTCTCCATCTTTCATCATAATGATGTCATTTCACCCAATGAAGAGAATCCCAAACAAAACAAAAAAAGACATTAATGGTAATGATGGCACGAAGGCGGGAAGCCGGGCCAGAGTCTGTCTACGCCTTCCAGAGTATCCTTCATAATACCGCTGTCTTTATTCACTTATTTCCCCTCGAAAACATTCCTTATATGGAACAAAGCGCGCTAGGTGAGTCGAGTCTTGGCTGTGTTTGTTACGGGACTGGACCTATCCTGGAGATGCTGTTGAGAGTGCACACGCATCCGCAGAGACTCACAGAGAATAAAAATACAACTTTCTTAATCCTCATCTTGGAGGCCTAATTCACATTTGGAGTCCCACTCAACATTAAGACCCTCGCTGAACATCAAACCCTTTACCCGAAGAGTCGCACAAAAGACTGAGGAGCACTTTCCTATTCAAGTGGAAAATGAGACTCAGGATGAGTGGGTTCAGAGGAAGGAGCATCGCGGTGTTGATCCTTTTGGATGTTTCTGATCTTAGTGCACCTCCAACCGTGTTAAAACATTTAGCACTCGTCGTCGAAATAGCTGCTAAGACGCCTAGCTCTCTGCCACTCCCTCGCCTAACAGTGATGGGAAAGGGCATGCAGCCCCGGCAATGCTCGCCCTTCCTCACTCCTTCCTTCTCGATTATGGATCACGTCACTCACCGAATTCCCCAAAGACCTTTGTGTTTTTCCTAAAAAAAGTGACGCAGATTAAGCAGTTCTCTCTATGTTTTTTGTGCAACCAAAACGTTTTTCTTCAAATGTTAAAGCCAAAGCTCTGGGGATTCATCAGCACCGGTTGCTTAACGTTAGACACAGACAGGCTAAACGTTGGCTCACCAGACATCCCCACAACCCCTCCAGAAGGGGAACCGGGCAAAGGCAGATATCTGGACTGACATCAGGGGGGCGGATGAGGACACGATCCCGGGAGGGGAAGGAGGGGACTTGGGGTGGCGGGGGGTGGGTGCTGATGGGTGGGGGTGGCGGTGGCGGTGGTGGTGGTGGTGGTGTCCGGGGTGGTGCGGAGTGTTGGTGGGTGGTGGTTGATGGGTGGTGGTGGTGGGTTGTGTTGGTCGTCGGTGTGTGGTTGGTGATGGGTGGTGGTGGTGTTGGGCGGTGGTGGTGGGTGGTGGTGTCCGGGGTGGTGCGGAGTGTTGGTGGGTGGTGGTTGATGGGTGGTGGTGGTGGGTTGTGTTGGTCGTCGGTGGTGGTGGTGTTGGGGGTGGTGGTGCAGGGCTACAGAAGAAAGGACAAGGCCAGCACAGGGCTCCCCTCCTGGAGTCAGGACCCTGATTGACCTTGATGGCGAAGACGAGAGCAGGGCTGGAAGGATGGAAGCGTGCTCCTCTGTGTTCCCGTGGTTACGTCAGCATAGCTGTGATGCAACGCCTGCTACAAAGGAGTGTGTGAATGTGTGTGTGTGTGTGTGTGTGTGTGTGTGTGTGTGTGTGTGTGTGTGTGTGTGTGTGTGTGTGTGTGTGTGTGTGTGTGTGTGTGTGTGTGTGTGGGGTTCTGTAGACATGAGTGCGATGTGTCATTTTTTACATGAACTTTGTCGGGGGAGTGTGTTTGGCCTTGTCTTGGCAGAGAGAGGGAGCCGGAGGGTGGGGGTGGGAAGGTGGAGGGGTGCGACGCTTACCGTGGTTTGATCACCCAGGCCGGTATTGGCCTTTCCGGCGTCATCCTGGAAAACAGACGGACCTGTGTGTGTGTGTGTGTGTGTATCTATCAGACATGTGTGAGTGAGGGGTCTCTGCTTCCTTCCATGTGAAGGGTTCAAACCAGGGCCACCTGGGACTGCGCCCAGAGGGGATTGGGGGATCGCTGTGACACCGTGTCCGTTCATGTGCCATCTGTGGCCTCTTTGCATTATTTAAACACAGCCTGTATCAATCCTGTATGCCGGCTGATCCCACTCCCTTGCTGAGTACGTTGGGCCCAGGCTTTCTTAGTCCAGCGGAGGGCACTCGATAGACAACAAAAGGAAGACTGAACAAAGCCTGGGCCCACAATGTGAGCTTTGAATTTGAATTGAATCAACAGCTTTCCAGACTGCAGAATGATTGTTCTACCATGTTCTCTGGGGGCATGAAGGTCTCCAATGGTTAGGGTGGTTGATCCCCATCTTAAAGCTATCATGAGCAAGATGCCTATCCCCATCCCAGCTCCTCCTTTACACTCTTGTTCCGGAGGGATCCGCTTATTAAATGAATGGTGCTGTAGGTACGATTACAGAGAGAAACGCGCTGTGAGAAGATGTTGCATGTTGACCGTGCCAGCCTCTGCTTGAGCCAATGTCGATCTTGGATGGCTCCCAGGTCATTTATGACCTATCAAAGCATCCCTCTTCCTTGATTGGTGTCAGGGAATCCATGCTGCCTGTCAATCACAGGTGCCTGACATTCTCAATGGGGGAGAAACCCAGGGGAGGAGGGAGCAGAGAGCGAGATGGATCTATATTGGAGCAGCCAACAAATGGCTCTGGGAAGAATGCATGCAATGAGTGCGACTGGAAGGGGTTAAGAGGCTGATGGATGTGTTGAGTTCGGCCGAGAACAAACACACACACACATCACTTCTGATTAGCGCAGGCCTCTCGTTGCTTTGCTCATCTGCCTTGTCCTCATCATCATCGTCATTATTCAGACAGGGATGAAGAATCAGAGTGGCGGAATGCAACTGTGGCTTTATGTGCCTCTAGTTTGCACATCTCAGAAAGAAGTTACAGCCCATAGTTTCAGACCTGGAAGAAAAAGAAAGGCATATATGAATATTCCAATATATGTGTTGTATCTCATTATATCCATAAATCATCCTGTCAGATATTCTGATTTCCTGAGCAGTATCCTTGAGCAGCCTCTGAGTTATTAAAAACAGGATTCAGCTCAGCTTCTGAATCTTAGCTTTATAATAAAAGACTGGAAATACACACGAGGAACACACACACACACACACACACACACACACACACACACACACACACACACACACACACACACACACACACACACACACACACACACACACACACACACACACACACACACACACACACACACACACACACACACACACACACACACACACAGGGGCCGGGCCCAGTGTGTCTTGTCGTGCACTCGACTGAAAGATGTGGACGGTGTGGACTGATGAGGGGAGCGAGGCCGAGAGAGACCAAACGAGGCAGAGAGAGAGAGGCCGAGTGAGGCAGAGAGAGAGAGAGCAAGGCAGAAAGAGAGAGGCTGAGCGAGGCAGAGAGAGAGAGGCCGAGCGAGCCAGAGAGAGAGAGAGAGAGAGAGAGCCAAGGCAGAAAGAGAGAGGCTGAGCGAGGCAGAGAGAGAGAGGCCGAGCGAGGCAGAGAGAGAGAGAGAGAGCAAGGCAGAAAGAGAGAGGCTGAGCGAGGCAGAGCATTTGGGCCTCTTGGACGACGACGGCTCCTTTGAAGTTCTCTCGCTCCCTGTTCACTCAGAATTCTACAGCATGAGCGACGAGGAGCGTAGTAATCTCTACACTCAGACTCACACATTAACCAGGTTTCCATCTCTCTCTCTCTCACTCTCCTCTCTCTCTCTCTCTCTCTCTCTCTCTCTCTCTCTGTCTCTCTCTCATTCCTCTCTGCTTGATCGCTCTCAATTTATTTGTCTCCCACTTTCTTTCCCTCATTTTCTCTCTCTCTTCCTCCCCAGTCTTCCTCCTTGCACTAAATCCTGAATCACACACACACACACACACACACACACACACACACACACACACACACACACACACACACACACACACACACACACATACACACACACACACACACACACACACACACACACACACACACACACACACACAAACACGGCAGGCCGGTGGACAGTGACCCGCCTCTTCTCCCTGATCCTCTTCCTGATCTCATGTGCCAAGGAAGATCCCTCCTTTTCTTCTCTTCCTCCCTCCCTGCCTCCTTCTCGCCCTCCATCCCTCCCCCTTCCTCCCTCCCCCTTTCCCTCTCATGTGGAGCGTGAGGTGGGAGGCGTGCGATGGGATATGAAGGCTTGTCTCCCGGGGTGCAGGCTCTTAACCCGGGGCGGGGGGGAGAGATGAGAGCGTGCACTGCTGTGGTTCTTCCTCAGATCATCAGAGGATCCTCAAAGAACGTCGGAGCAAGCGAGTGAGCGCATTAGCAAACACCCCCACCCCTCAACCCCCCACCCCCCCGCAACTTCACTTTGTCACCGTCCAATTGGCGCCCGATGTGCCGGCCCGTGTGACGCGGCGAAGGAGTTCGTCCTGAGGGAGACGGGTGGGGGGTGGGGTTTTAAGAGACTTGCGTGTCCTCGGTTCACTCTTGGCTGAGGATTCACTCCACTTAAGCGAGCCGCAGAAATCAAGCGGGTCAGTGGAGAGTGGCAGCCAGCAGCGCCGCTGCTCAGAGCTCGGCCAATCACGTCGGCCGTTCTGCCAGCGCTGGGCGCGGGGGGGGGGTTGGGGGGTGTGTCGCGCCTGACTCAGTTGACGGGACGGTTATGAAAGACGGTTATGAGACGTTTTTTATTAGTGTTTATTTTTATTCCTTTCTCTGCCGATAACCGCCTGCTGTTGATGAAATTTGCAACGCGGTTTACGTGGTCACGTGATCAAGATAGCAAGATGTGGAAAGTCACGGACGTGTGCAGACCATAACACAGCCTTAAAACATGACCGCTGACCACTGAGATCACTAGAGAAGGTTACAGGGACTGACAGACGCTCTCTCCATCTCCAATAAACCAGACCTACTAAAGAATGGTCCTATTTTCCAGTTTAATGGTTCTTATAATTATTCACCAATTATATTATGGATAAACTCTAAGTATGGATATTTTAACTGTTTGTGTGTGCTTGTCTTTGTTTGTGTGTCTGTGTGTGTGTGTGTGTGTGTGTCAGCGTCTTTGAGTTTGTGTGTGTGCGTGTGTATGCCTTTTTGTGTGTGTGATTTTGTGTGTGTGTTTGTATGCGTCTTTTTTTGTGTGTTTGTGTGAGAGTATGTGTGTGTGTGTGTGTGTGTGTGTGTGTGTGTGTGTGTGTGTGTGTGTGTGTGTGTGTGTGTGTGTGTGTGTGTGTGTGTGTGTGTGTGTGTGTGTGTGTGTGTGTGTGTGTGTGTGTGTGCATGCAGTAATGCCCATTTCAGTACATGATTTGTAGGCCAGTCTGGATGTTCACCGCTGTGTTTCTGTGTGAATGTAGACATCACCCCGATACAAAATCGTCAGATCAGAAATGATAAAAGCATCAGCTGCTGACCATCTCTGAGCCATAGAGTGCACATAGCCTTGTCATGACACATTACTAACGGTTAAAAGACTAACTTAGGTCACTCGTCTTATTCATGGACCGCTGTCAAACGAGGACGCCGATTGTCAAGACCAATCATGTCTGTTTTCCCAGCTCTCTACCCAATCCTAATGCCGTCTCCGCCATGCCTCCTGGTCATAGCCATCGCCTCGCCAGTACACTCCACCGGGACACTGAAACACGCCACCGGGTTTGTCTGGGCTCTTTGTGCCTTTATGGAAAGGATGGTGAATACCGAGCGAGATTGACCAATGTGCAGGGGACTGCTTTTATATTAAAAAGTACAATATGCAAGCTAGCTCCAATCTAAATTTGGATTAAAAAAAAACCACTCCCTTGCCTCAGCCCTCCCCCTCCATACTCTCTCCCAAACAAGGCCGACTTTAACATGAGATTTCTCTACACTGCTGCCGGTTGGAAGCGCATAACGAAGATCCCTGTAGCCCAAAACGCCAGCATCTACAAAACTGAATGTGTTTTAGACCAGCGGTTTTCAACCTGTGGTACGTGTACCACTTGTGGTACTCAAGGGTACTGCAGGTGGTACCTGGGATTTTATTCTCTAGAAAACCCATTTGCAATCATAGAAAGAGTAATATAGATAAATACACAATATTATATGTAATGATGATGATATAATTGTAAATACTGTTCAGTTAGTATAGAAGTATAGGTTGTAGTTGATGCTTTTTGCATTCCATCATATATTTTCCCTTGTAATTTTTCATCTTTTGAGTTCATTTGAGATGGCTAAATAAACAGAAGGAGCATAAGCAGCGTTGCAGACCTTTTCTCTCCACTGTTTCCAACTGGCCACGCCCTTCTTGCAGTAATAATTGTGTATAAGGGGGGCGCTGGAACTCTTTGCCCAGCCACTGCATTGGTATTCATCTATTTTCTCCCATTTACATTTGAGATGGTCCTTGAAAGGTCTTATTGACAAAAAAGTGGTAGACCTTAGGTCAAAGGTTGGGAATTACCGTTTAAGAGCAAATTTTGTGTATTTCCTATTGTAACTTTAACAGCCCTGTCCCCGGATAAAGCTAGTTAGAGGAGGGGTTTCACTGAAGGAAGGAAAGACAGACAAATGGACGTCTCTTTGAAATACTCCTCATATTACGTTGTGTAACTCTTGTTTTGCTGCTCTTCCAGGTATGAAGCTGGCAGGCTCTATCATGCTCTAATGAGCTGGAAGTGTTCCAATATTCACTATTTTTTCTTTAGCGGCTCTGAGACACAGGCCTTAAGCAAGACACACGTTTATCATAACCGTTAATGGACTTATTCCTTTTTTTGTACTTTTGATATGGATGACCCAGCAACAAATCCAGCAGAGTAGCGTCATCTTCTTGCTATCTGATTTGGGGGTTTTATGTAGTTAGAGTAGTTTGGATAAACATATCAACAAGACTTATCTGTGAATAGATTGCAATTCGTTGCTTGCATAGACTTTCTTTATGTTAAGCAGAAAAACATGGTTTATTAGCAGCCACTACACTAAATGTACACTACACTACACTAACAACTTAGTGTAAGGCAATCACATCCACGCCTGTAAAATGTGTTATGGTGAGCTGTTCTTGCTGCGTGCAATCAGGAAGTTGATTTTTGCCTTTACCTATTATCTGTGTATTTTTAAGGCCTAGGGAAAGCATTGTCAACATTTGACACAAGAAGTACCGGCAGCATTATATCATAGTCAACACTGTCTGTAGTCTGACTTCACAAAGTGGATGGAGTCAGAGTTGACAGCAGAAGAGCGGGTGTCAACAGGGAAAGCTTTCCCTTCGGTTTTTCCTCTTCCAAAATTGGCTTTCATTTGTTTTAGTTCACAGAATACATACAAACTGAGGTATTAAAACAAACCCTTCTTGTGTTCAGTGCTTTCATTTTCTGTGAGGGTCGTATAAATACTCTCTTGCTAGTTGCAGGGGTAAATAGAGCAGCACAAAGTAGCTCACATATATTCGTGATGACTCACATTTTGGCAAGCTAGGTAGCGTTTAAAGAGATAAAATGCAATTTTGTTACTAGAAATGCACAAACATGTTGGTAATTTATCAAAATTTTGCTTGTATGCTAGATCATTTGTAGTTATTCCTTTGTAGTAAAACCCTTTTTCTCCTGCCTTCCAGCGTTTCTATGTTATCTGACACTGGTATTATTGCCATTAATATGATCCCCAATATGATCACATTGTTCCTTGCATTTAGTGTGTATGTTCTGTCTCTGGTGTGCTCACTAAATACAAAACCATTCAATTTCGCAAACCCCTTTTTTCCCCCATTTGCCATCGTTGACATTTTTCCGAATTAGATATTAGAATTAAATACGTAGGCAGCCAATCAGCGGTGAAATCAGAGAAAACAAAAACGCTGAGCAAGCCAATCAGGAGCAGAGGAACCAGAGAAAATTGGCGTCTAGAGAAATGCCGCGGTCCATCTCTCAGAGTGCTGAATTATCAAATGGCGCCTTTTTTTATGACGGTCTATATGTGGTCAGGGTGCAGATAACTTTACAAGCCTGTTGATAGCGAGGCCTGGGAACAACAGGTCTGCCCCGCTTGCCCAGAGTTTTATGGCTGTCATGGTGAAATGATCCTAGAATAAATAAAGCACCCAACACCAATGTGGTGCCTAATCTCATTTTACATCTTCCTTTCGCCACTCTTACCCGAAGTTTCCACAAAAAAGTGGCAGAATCCATCTCCTATGAAGTATGATCCGATCAATTATTAAGAGAAGTTAATCTCTTGCGGTTAATAATCCACCATGACAATGTGTGGGATATTGATCTCTGGTCGTTGCTGACGCACTCGCCGTTGCCCTCTCTCAGAACCACATGTTTAATGCATAGGCTCCAAGTTAATAAATGGCTACCATCAGGGCTTTGTGGTATCGGGCAAAGTGGTGAATGAAGCCCAGGATTAGGAGAAGCAGGAGGATATAATATTCTGTCATCTGCATCACAGACCAGGGCTTTTACGTCAGGCATCTGGGGGGAACATTTCCCTGTGGTGTGGTGGAACATGTGTTCCTGCCCAATAGGACTTCAGTGTGCCAGGCCTGCCCCTGTCGTATGACTGGAATGTTTAGTATGTCCTCTGTGTGTGTGTGTGTGTGTGTGTGTGTGTGTGTGTGTGTGTGTGTGTGTGTGTGTGTGTGTGTGTGTGTGTGTGTGTGTGTGTGTGTGTGTGTGTGTGTGTGTGTGTGTGTGTGTGTGTGTGTCTGTGTGTGTGTGTGTCTGTGTGTGTGTGTGTGGCGTTGGTTGATTCCTTGTTTACTGCGAGCAGCTAATATTTGAATGCATGTTGCGGTTCGTGCAGCCGTCGGGGCCATGGAATAGAAAACAAAATCACTTCAGCTATGAAATCACAAAGAACAACAGCGCTGGCGTGTCACGGGTGTTGTGAAGAGAGCCTGAACCAGGCTGCTCTGAGTTCCCCTGTTTGGATGTTTATTATTGCAGATCACTTCCCATATGCTTGGAAGGATCGCTGTGTGCGGCTACCGGGCCTCCAGCTGTTTATGGTGTAAATACACGCGCTTCAATTAGTTTCCTTTACTTTACCTTCCCTGAGTCTAGGCTGAACCCTTTGAGGCAACACAGAACATGTTTAGCGTTATGTGACTCTTCACGTTACCACATGCGGGTTAAAGATGCAAAACAAACAGAAAGCAAAGCATCGTTATTAAGTGTGTTTGTCTTTTATGCTTTGTAGATCTGCCTCTAAAATAATTGAGGAAGTTCCCCCACTATGATAAAAAGTGATTCTCGCCCTCATTGTGTGAGTGGACTGTTGTGTTCAAACTCCATTGAACATTAACACTTTACATGTATAAGGAGCGCCCAGATCACAGCTGCAGCCTCCAGCAGGCTTTTATTTTGCCAAGGCCTTCTAGGAAGAACATTGCTTCCTGAATATTCTGCTGTTACGTGACCCCCCTTAAAACACTAGCAGATTTCCCTCCAAGGCACTCTTGGAATGACATGGAGGACCACAGGCCTGCTGACCAGATGCAGATGGCTGGCCTGTCAGGTTGTCACCATGGTATTAACACTCTGAGGAATGTTCTGAACTACAGAGCGTCTCTCTGTCATCAGGCCCAGACCCTGTGGGGTGCTTCTCCTCTGAGAATGTTAATGTTGATAATTGCCGTGTTTGATTTAGATCATCCACGGACAAAATGTTTAGATGGACATGTTTGTCCTCCCCCTGTTTTGAAAAGCTGCACAGAAAGTAAAATGAAGAAAACACTGGTGATTAAAAAACGTAATTCCTTTCTAGGAATGAAACATAAACAGAAAAAATGGGGCAGAGTGTGAAACAAACATCCCCCGGCGGACAAGGTGTTGAGTCCCCCGGGGAGCTCTACCTCCCGCAGAGCAGAGGTCCATGAACATCTGCTGAGAACATGTACATACTGCACTGTGGCGTGGAGAGACACAGCATCACAGAGTTCACAGGAGCGTGTTGTGGTGTATAGGTTAAAGAATATTAACTAAAAGTAAAATCAACATATGGACATGATATCAGAGAGGGTTTTATCTTGTTCTCTCATTCTCTCTCGCTCTCTCTTCTTCTCTCTCTCGCCCTCTCAACAGAGACGGTGAGAGTGAGGCAGAGACCGAGAGAGAGAGAGACCTGGTCCAAGTGGAACTTGGAACCTACAGACTATTACTGTAATACCGTAATACTGTGGCATTGCAGCCGCAGTATTACAGAAAGATCTCCAAGGAACAAGGAATTAAACCAATCACCAGCAAGGCTAAGCTCCCATTTGGAGAGAGGCCCTCTCTAGCAAAGCTGACAGCAGTCCGCTAGCCGCGAGGCTAATTGGGTTGTGGCTTCTGACTCCACCTCTGTCAGGGGCCTCTCCGCCCGCCGCATGAGGAAACAACACAACTAGCGCCTCTGCCTGGGCAGCACTGGAGGGATGAGGCTGCTGTGAAAGCCTGTTGTTGTGTTTACACTGGGTCATTTGTATCTGGAGTGGCTTTAAGCTCAGATGGCGATGGCCGGCCACATCCCCAGGCAGGAAGTCGACGACCGGAAGTCACAGGCATGCAACTTCAGGCTAGCAGGGAGCATGAATCGGGGGCAGTGCCTATGTCAATGCCATGCCCCCCGCCTGTCTGATGCACAGCCTGATAGACCCCATCATGGTCATGACCTGCGCCCTGATGAAGCCTTTCAGAGACAGGATAGCGGAGTGTCGGTGGCCCAGGACCAGCAGGCTTCCTGTAGACGCCGTGCCGCGAGCAGAGGGCTTGTATGAATTAAACATGGATGGGCGCCACGGTAAATGACAGGGTCAGGACAGCCAAATGGGGGATATTGGAAAAACAATATGACCAACAGAATCCATCTTTTGTGCCAGCTCGACGAAATGCTGTCAAATAAGGCTAAGTCAGCAACTGTCACGGCTAATCCGCAGACTGCCTTCATACAGACTTGTATCTACGGAGCGACAGAGGTTCAGTGGAAGACACAAAGCATGGGGATGTGCCATGTGGAAGAGACGTTCAGCAGTATAGGTGTGTTGATGATTTTGAAGTGAAAGATAATCAGACATTGTTTTATTCGTACAATTCTTGTCTTCCAGCCAGCTGGATGCAGAGTGGGGAGTGTAGTCTGCCTTACGTACATGTTATTGATATACAACACGAGACACCTTATAACTTGGCTCGGACTCAGCGAAGCTTTGTCTGAGAGGTCTTGGGTTTTAATGAGGCAATCATTCATTATTCATCCATCGTTCATCTTGCCAAGTAGATGTTTACGACCGCTGTTATCACTTCATCCTGTCGATTGTCTCCTTAATCCTTCGACAAAAAGCCTCTCTCGTCGGGCTGTTTAGTCATGCCATTGGTTACTCCCCTTGGCTTTACCTTCAGATTTGTTCTGAAGTTTGGACAAAAGCTGTATGGCTCCAAAGGGCTTTAAGAATTATTGATGTTGATGTTAAGAGGTTTTTATACTTTTCCTGCTTGAAAACCCTCAAACAAAGCTGAAGCAATTCATCCTGACATCACTGCCTTGCCAGAGGCAAAATATCTCCGGGCTTTTAGACCTGTTGTTTTCAAAGTGCTGAAGTATTTGGTTTTCATCCTGGTAGGAACACTCTTCAGGGATGTTCGAAGAAATGGGGTAGTGGGGAGTTGAAATGTCTTGGTGATCCACAAAACTCAAGTTTTTTTCATTGTAAAACACAAAAGAGATACCTCTTGACTGACTTTCTTGTCTAGTTTTCATTATCATAGGCATTAGAAGGTGTTAGTTTCTGTCTAACGTTTCAGCTACTTTAGGGGAACCACAGCATTACTTTCTACAGCATAGCCAGAATCCGATCTGATGCATAAGTTTGTCTATCGACAAAGGGTAAGGGATTTTTTTAAGTTTTTTGGACCAGAAACATTTTGATGCAGGGTGCTCTCCATAAGGGGTGAAGCAGACCAAAACAAATCTGGCCTTCTCGTGCTGAAAATAAACCAAACTTGTGAGGTATTAACAAGCAAGTCTCGCTGATCCTCAATAAGCTCCACCTAATTGGTAAACACTGTCAGGACTCTGCTGGTTTCAACATCAAATGAAGCAGCAAATTCTCATAAGCTGCCATATCCATTAAATGATAATAGCAGTTGTGACCTGGTGCGCTTTCAGTTGGCTTCAACAAAGAGAATATATATAAAAAAACATAATTCAAGTTAAATATTTGTTATTAAAGTAGTTGAACCATTTTTTAATATATATTAAGTTCAGTTTGATTGTTTCATGTTGACTCATATCGATAGGGATTTATATTTGCTTAAAGCTGTGCTCATTTATTTTTGACCACTAGAGAGCAGAAAGTAGAAATATAAAATCCATAAAATGAAATTCACAAACAAAGCACAAGCCAGCTGCCCACTCAGAGTTTATGGTCAGAACACATAAAAAATCGTAATTTTCTCTAGTAATGATGGATGATTATATTGGAGGAGAGCATTTAAGAATGATATTTATAAAAAAATCATTAAACCATTGTGACCGCTGATGGCAAATAGAGTTTACAAGAGCTTTATAAGAGAGAGAACCAATGCAGGTGTAAAACTATACACAATAATTTAACAATTACCACAATTGTAGATTCAACAATGAAACAGAAGATAACATATCTTATCTAAATATAAATTGTTAATTCTTCTTTTAATTCAGGCGACTTCTAATCTAAAGTTTCACTTTAACTTTTCGTTGTTTCTTTGATGTGGATTCTGACACACCGTAGCTACAGTCACTTCATGGTCGATGTATAAGCCGTATCCAAATGAGAAGGAACATCTACACAGATAACAACAAGATGTACTTTATTAATCCCAAATGGGAAAACACATAGAACATTAATAAGTATTAAAAAGATAAAACATCTCGCACAAGCATATGTCGAAGATCGACAAATCAGCCCATGGTTTGCCGAATAGTGCACACGTCTGCACACTACTTGTACGAGTCACCAGATGATTCCTTGCGATAACAGCCTGTCTCTCATGGCCCTGAGAGGCGACGGGGCTGACAGTGTTTAGGTAGCTGGCTGACATATGGGGCTAATACACACGTGGTAGCCTCCCTGGTCACACGTTCTGCGTTCTGGCGGCGGGCGGATCGGAGGTAAACACGA
>OLKM01000110.1:504830-519830 GCA_900291075.1 Melanogrammus aeglefinus | reverse complement strand
TAGGAAAACTGTTAAACAAATAACATAATAATAATTATATATAACTTTTTGTCAGTTCTCATTATTGTATATCCCACGTCCTCTTCCTCCCTCAAAACCGTAAAGTTTATACCGCGTGAGTTAGCATGCAGTCATGCCCGGGTTATTACTTATTCAGGTAAATCATTAAAGAAGTCCTACTAGGGCGGTTGAAATAGCTGGTTTTTGGTGTCAGACTCTGGAAATGAGGACGGCTAAAGACAACAATATGCTCCATTTCCATTCAACACAGCTGAGGCTGAATGGCTTATTTCAAACGTCCCCCGACGTTAAAGTTCCTGGGCTCCTCCGTGATTTCCCCTCTGTGAGGCTTGCAACCGAATTATGGTTCAAATGAAAAGCTAGTGTTGTTGCTGGTAGATGTTTCCCTGTTTTTTTGTCAGTTTACTTAAGCCCCCCCCCCCCCCACCTCAGCCCCCCAACCCTCGCTCCATTACGTGACGTCAAACGGGAACGGCCACTGGGAAGTCTAAATAAGGCCCGTGAAGTGTGTCACATTGGGCTCTGTCGACGCTGTCCTCGCACTGTTTCTGATGGCGTATTTTTAGAAGCCTTCTTCTACTGTTGATCAGAGCTCAGCGAATGGGTGCGGGGTGGAGGTGCAAGGGTGGTGGTGCCGGGTGGGTGAGATGTCGGATGCTGTCCGGGGAAGAGTTCATACCACCAACTGCGCTGCCCTTAAAAGTCTCTGTTTAGGGTGTCAACTCGGGTAGGTGTTTCCCATAAAACGTTATTGATGGTGGAGTTTGGAAGAAAGGGAGACACAAAGTGGGAGAGAGAGGGGGAAAGGGGGGGGGGGAGGAGAGAGAGAGAGAGAGAGAGAGAAGAGAGAGAAGAGAGAGAGAGAGAGAGAGAGAGAGAGAGAGAGAGAGAGAGAGAGAGAGAGAGAGAGAGAGAGAGAGAGAGAGAGAGAGAGAGAGAGAGAGAGAGAGAGAGAGAGAGAGAGAGAGAGAGAGAGAGAGAGAGAGAGAGCAAGCAATTGGATTAGCTGGGGGGCCTGGACCGGCCTGCTTCCTCCGTGGGTCATTCTCCTTATGGATCACTTCCTCCTCTTCTCCGGGACGAGGCAGAGCCGACATGTCCTGGCGCCATGCTTCTGTGATGGCAACCGGGATAAGCGTTCCTAACAGGGAGATGACATGGCAGCTTAAAAGCCTCTCTCCCAAATAAAAGTGAACACAAAAAATGGGAACGACAGTCGGGGGAGGGGTAGGGGGGGGGGGGGGGGGTGGCTGTCAACGAGACTATGAGATGAAGACCAGGCACGTGAAATGTGAGGTGACTTAGACAGACGTTTCAGAAGAGGGCTCTGGTCGTCGTTGTTGTTTGAGTTCTTTCTTTCCTTTCTTCCCGGGGACAGGAAACCCTTCTGCGGTCGCCTGGTTTGTCTCTACCTTTCTTGTCTGTCTGTCAGTCCGTGTGTCAGGTGAAACTCATTTGTCCCATCTGGCCTGCTGTGTGTGTCGCCTTGTCTGTGGGCGTGTTCCAATGGTCCTGGCCGGCCCACCGGGGTTAGACGCAGATTATGCCTCCCCAGAATATCCACATGCTTCCCCTATATGCCCCATTCAACAGATACACATAATGGAGGACTCTAAACTACCATAAAACAAGCAACCACTTCATCTGGACTTACATTTAGGGCATTTAGCTGACGCTTTTACCCAAAAGCGACTTACAATAAGTTTATTTGTCAGAAAAAATAGAAACAATATATCGCTGTCGATACGGTTAGGATGTTTACAGAACCCTTCACTAACAATTGTTAGGATAATCCATTTCCCGTATCGAACAAAACTCGCTAGGATAAGATGCTAGACAATGCTAAGTATTAAGTACGTTAAGTGGACATACAAGGACATACAACATACAATAAGTGTATACATTAAGTGCCAGGACATACAACATACATTAAATGTGGGGTGTGTTTGGGGATTTCTGCTGTGAACTTCAAACTTTACGTGACAACTCTTCTCTTGCCGTCCTGAAGTGTGGTGGATGTGAAATACATGCTTAAAAATACTGATTACTCGTTTTTTGGTGTACTGGGTTGTAAGTATGCAGGCAGGAAATTAAAGAACTGCACAGGAAGTGATGCAGCTCATATTATATGGTGGAAGCAAGAAGCTCCGGTGTCGTTTGCTGCTGAATCTGCTTCTGTAGCTACCGAGCTAACAAATGAAAAGGTAGGCTAAAAAACGTCTGAACGTCAGAGGGGCAATAAACAGTTTTTTAAAGCCACGGTTAAGTTTTCAGGCGCTGCAATCTGTGTTAGACAACACTGCTTGCTGACGCTGCTGAGGCGAGCTCTGGAAATGTGGTCATCAGAGTTTAATAGATCCACACACAAACAGCGCCTCCGGGTAACTGAAGGGGGAACCGCCATGTTGGAGTGTCTGAATGGCTTAGGGGGAGGAAGAACCGTATCTCCTCAGTAGCCGTTCCGGTTCCCTATGGAACCGCAACGCTGATTCCTTCTGTCTGCCGTGTGTTTGATCAATAGGTCGTCCAGTGCCGCCTGAGTGCGGAGTCCCCCCTTTGCCTCAGCCAAACACATTCTCAAACAGCATATTTACATCCCCTGAGAATAGAGTGGACAGCCCGGGCTTTCTCAGTGAATTATTACACACAGTTTAGATTATGGGCAAAATTTAGACCAGACGCTAAAGCTGAGCCATGAGAGCTTGGATTACAGGACAATATTCATGGTCTATTCATTAGGAAGGGGATTAAGGGAGGGCTATGAGGGGTCGTACAACTATGACTTAGACAAACGTGTAGTATAAAGAAGGTGAGCACTGAGGCATGTCATGAATATAGAAGGAATATAGGGTCATATGGGGATGTTTGCGGGAAGGGGATTGTAGCTGCCAGGGTGTGCAAAAAAATCAGATCAATAAGTGAATGGTCTGGTAATACAACCAATGGGTGGTAAACATAGGTCAACTTTGCTTACTTCATATTATTTCAAACCTGATCCGACGTCAACATAGTTGTTGTGTTTATTTTTTCTGCTTCTAGCAGACTCTGCCCACTGGCCCCTAGCCCGCTGCGTCCGTACTGGAAAGTGGTCATGAAGCACTTTCCCCCATGACCTCCTGTTTCCCTCACAAGCCCGGGGTCTGAGGAAGAGCCGGCACGGGCCCCGCTCCCTCGACAGCATTCCTCGCCTCTAGGAAAACATGTAAACTGACGTGGGAGAGGAGAAGAAATACAAACTGAAAAAAACAAACTAAAAGTGAGCAGTCAGCTTCTCTTGGCCTCTCTCCCGCTGCTCCAAGTGCCCGGCTGAAAGCGGACTTTTGTGTGCGCCCGACGGCAGCTCGTACGAGGTGGTGGACAGCCGCTGTTTTTCCTGGCAGTGTTTAAACAAACACAGGGCAATTACGCTGGTGCTGCCCCGGAGTGTCAGGCCGTGATCTACGGCTTTATTTTTGCATTATTCGCGGAGGCTTCAGGGATAAATCCGCGCTCCGCAGAAGAAGGCGACAGAGACAGGAATATATGATCTACGTGTTTTGCTGCAGGTTTCTCCCTCGCCTCGCATAAATCCCAGCCCGACAGTCCTGTGGTGGCTTAGTGACACACACGGGTCGGTGCGGTGTGTGGGGACGGCAGCGCTGCAACAACCTGGACTCTGAATATTCAAGACTCAATACTCAATACGGTTCTTGCGGACGCAAGAGGATGCAGGGCGCCTCTCCCTCTTGAACCTTGGAGATTGCATAATTCATCTGAGGCTGTGTTTTAGCTCTCACGCTCTCTGACGTTTTCTCTCTCCCCCCTCCTCTCTGCCTGCAGTTCCTCCACCCACGTATGTGAATTATGCACCCCATTTTTCATTCAATTTCTCCCGATTGGCTTTTCCCTCTCTACCAACACCCCCCCCCCCCCTCCCCTTCGCACCCACCGCCCAGATAAAAATAAAACTCAGAGATAGGACTTCAAAGAGTTGCTCTCCCATGCTTACAGTGTATAACTTTACAGCACGCGCACACTGCTTTACACAATTCCCCCTCATTAAACACACTTTGATTCCAAAGCAAATTTGGATTAAGGTTCACGTCATCCGTGTTGGTTCTGTCTCATCATCCTGCCTGGCTGCACCCTTTTATCTCGTGACCTTTTACTGTCTTCCCCCCCGTGGTTCTGGCAGAGGAATGGTTTATGCTTATGATTGGTCGGTTGCTTCTTGGAAATATGAATTGAGACGATGGGGCAGAGGATTGTCTAGAAATGTGTGTGTGTGTGCATGTGTGTGTGCGGAAATGTATGTGTGTGTGTGCGTGTGTGTGCGTGTGTATGTGTGTCAGGATGCACTATAATCATACCAGCCTCTCTCTATCTCTCCCTCGCGCACCTCATCTGTTCAGTTCCCGTCTGTTAATAAGATGAAGATAGTATGATTCTTTTATTGCCGAAAAATGCTTGCAAAGTTTGTACGTTGATGATTTTATGGGCGTTTTTATTGACCTTGGATCATAATTCAGTGTGTTTCAAGCACTTCCTAATGTTCACAGAGTGTATGCCGGCTCCGCTGCAGACAGAGCGTGTGTGTGTGTGTGTGCGTGTGTGTGTGTGTGTGTGTGTGTGTGTGTGTGTGTGTGTGTGTGTGTGTGTGTGTGTGTGTGTGTGTGTGTGTGTGTGTGTGTGTGTGTGTGTGTGTGTGTGTGTGTGTGTGTGTGTGTGTGTGTGTGTGTGTGTGTGTGTGTGTGTGTGTGTGTGTGTGTGTGTGTGTGTGTGTGTGCGTGCGTGTGCGTGTGTGTGTGTGTGTGTGTGTGTGTGAGAAACCATGGGCCGTGTCATCCCTGTTTGTTTTCAGATTTGACAACGGCAGGGGCCCTGGGACTGACTGGTTCACTGGGACTCAGCCATGCCTGCTAGGTCAGTCAGCCAGTGAGTCTGATAGTTAGCTTGATCGAGCCAGCTACATCTGAGCCCATGGGAATAGTTAGTTAGATAGTTAATCAGTTACTGTAGTTGATGACTCTCGTTGTCAGTCAGTTAATCAGTCGGACAGTATGTTATGGCTAGCTACATCACTTACTAACTGAGCTAGCGAGCCCTGAGCCCTAAGAATAGTTAGATAGTTAATCAGTTAGTTCGTGACTGTCGTTGTAAGTCAGTTAATCAGTCCGATTGTTAGCCAGCTACATCGCTAACCAACTGACTTTGTCAGCTACACCTGAGCCGCTGCGAATCCCCAGGTCTTCATGAGAATATCTCATCAATCCGACCAGTCCCCCCCCGGGGTTAGTGCATCCAGCTTCGAGAGTCCAGAGCTGGGCTCAGGGAGGCTGGCTCCCCATGGTCCCCCCCCTCCCCTCCTGCAGAGCCACCTCCTCCCCACCAGATGTCTGACAGATTGCTCCCCATAAAGGTCTCCACTTTCACGCTGCTCCGTGGTGCTGCGAAACAGAAGTGAGGGGGGTTTACGTGCGTGTTCTGCCTGCAGTTGTTAAAATTCTTACGCTCAATTAACAAGGCATGTTTGTGAGGACAATCTATTAGGATTTCACAACATTGCTATCCGGCGGTGGAGTGTGAGGTGAGGATGATAGTTGGGGATATGGCCCTCATGACTCCACCCTCCACGAAGTCCCTCGGAAACCAGAAATGCTTGTTATTCCACAGCTAGGATGAAATATTTTTACTTCCTTGTCGCGGTCGTCTAACTGAAGTTGCTCATATCATCATCAGATGTTTTTTTTTTATTATTAAGTGACTACGTAGATGCCGGCTATTAATTATTGACCCTTAATTAAGATTTAGCATTGTCAACTATTATAATGCTCATGAAACCTTCATGGAAGAAACGCAGAGAGAGAGAGAGAGAGAGAGAGAGAGAGAGAGAGAGAGAGAGAGAGAGAGAGAGAGAGAGAGAGAGAGAGAGAGAGAGAGAGAGAGAGAGAGAGAGAGAGAGAGAGAGAGAGAGAGAGAGAGAGAGAGAGAGACCACAAATATAATAAACACGCTATCCAACCAAACAAAAGTTAGAAACATAAGGGGGTTGAATGCCCTTGTCTATGTTTGTGCTAGGAGCAGGTGGATCTGTGTGTGTACATGTGCATACTCATTTTTGTGCAAATGCATGCATTGTGTTGGTTGAATGGTTTGTGCCCTTCAGTGAGAGAGGGGGTATCCCAGGAGTGGGAGTTTTGTGTGTGTGTGTGTGTGTGTGTGTGTGTGGTGTGTGTGTGTGTGTGTGTGGTGTGTTGTGTGTGTGTGTGTGTGTGTGTGTGTGTGTGCGTGTGCGTGTGCGTGTGCGTGTGTGTGTGTGTGTGTGTGAATGTGTGTGTCTGTGTGTGGGCAGCCTCCACCGCAGACACTTTCCTATGCACATAAAAGATGGAGCGATGAAACATTGATGGAAGTCTCCCGCTTTGACGTAAGCCAACGCGTCACTGTTCACTTATAGTGGGATGAATATTTAAAAAGCCTACGGTGGGGGGAGAGGGACATAAAGGAGTACGTCTAAGAGTCAACGGGGGTTAAATCAAAGACCAATCACATCTCTTTGCAGCATGGACTTCTTAATCTCAGATGAAGTATCATTGCTGTGGTATACCCGCTGTGTTAGATCATATATATTATATATATTTGCCTACATGCAGCACCCCACACACAGTCAAATTAATATTAGAAGGCTTCACATTAAAACGCAGTTACTGTAAAAGAGTCTACCTGCATAGGCTACGCGTTTATACCGGCATTCAATTCCATTGAGATTAGTCGAAAATAGGTCAATGCCATTTCGACGGTGACATTCCACTCAAAATAACCCGAGTAAATACACCCCAAAGGCAAGATACACACGGCATTGGCTCGGCTTTTATCATTTTCATCAGTCATTTCTCATGAAAATCCAAACAGAAGTCATTTTTTGAAAAACAAATGCTTGCTGGGATGAGTGAGTAAGGAGCGAAGAGTTCAGTGCGCTGGAAAAACGGTGCTCCATGGGTTTAGTCGGAATTCGGCGTGTGTGAACGGCACACACAGCGTCGCACGGCGACACGCACGTAGCAGTGCGCCGGCGGGGGAGCTGACACCAAGACATTCCGGAGAATCCTCGGAAACCAAAAAAAAAAGGCAACATACTGATGAAGGAACTGAAATCGTCAATGTGATTACCTTCGAAGATAGCGGACCATTCCCTCCCAAACTATTGGGGGCTTAGGATCGCAAAGTGGCCAAACAATGGACAACAGAGAGTGTGTTTGTGTGTGTATTTGCGCTTTGCCGCTCGTGGAGTAGGACTGGTGGTGTTTAATAGAAGCCGCTGCTGATCGCGGTGGGCAGGACGCGGCGGAGCGCGATGACACCAGACGGAGAGAGCGACGGCGCGACGAGAATCAGGACACAATAGGACGTGAAAGTGTGCACGTGGAGAGGTACTGGCCCAGATCCGTGACATCCCCGTGGTTCGGTGGTTCAGTGACTCTTTATTTATCGATTGGTTTGTAATCGCACACCCACCAAGACGGGCTGTTCCAACCACCACCACAACCATTCATATCCGTGCGTAAATGGAGTGTTTGTCAGTGCGTGTGGAGGATTCCTGCGTTTGTTTTGCATATATGTTCGTCGCGAGCGGCTCCCCCTCTGGCCCTTGAACTTTTACGCACTAGATGTAGACAATCCCAGACTTCCTTATACGTCCATATCTGCCATGAGGCGGCGGTGGTGATGGCGACGCCAACGGAGCCTGACGCACGAAAAGAAAAAGGGTCCCGGGCACCGGAACGCAACGGCTACGTGAAAGCACGTGCGACTTCGATTCCCCTGTGCAGCGACCCACGGGATCACGACGCACCGTGGGGGAAGCTGGCCACGCTCACCGACCGAGTCTGGAGTTCCCGTCCACTCCGGTGCGCGGTGTGTGTGGGATCCCTCTCGGTTGTTTTCGCTCTGCTGCTCGTTCAACGTGCAGACCGGAGCTCTGAGGTCAGCAGTGGCAGCAGCCTACTCTCTGCGTCGTCTCCCGTTCAGTTGGCGTCAGACAGCGCAGCGGAGCTGTTGCAAACTTGCTGGAGCGCGGTGGTCTCGCCAGTGCTGAGCCTCACGTGTGCCTTCTTCTGGGTGGGTTTGTACTCGATTCGCTGCGGAGTGCTCATTCCGGCCGCCCTTTTCCTTTTAACAGTTTGCCACCTGGCCGAAACGGCGGCGCGGTCTCTCTTGTGGCCCGGGACCGATGAGCAGCAGCTGTTTTCATCCACATCCACAGCCTCCAACGCGGTCGTGCTCCTCGCCTGCCTGGCCGCCGGTGCACTCATGGTAGCGCGGCTGAACCAGGGAATCTCAGTGGTCGTGTGCGTCAGCGTGGTCCGGACTATCTCCCTCATCTCCCTGCACAAGGTACGCGCCACTTGGAGACCCTACGTGGCCTACCTGGTCGGCGTGCTGGGCATCCTACTGGCGAGGTATGCTGACAAGCTCCTGCAGAACCCAGCAAGGATACATAAGGAGGGCTGTACCCCCGTGACCGGAGCGAGGGGAGAGATCCCTGCGTTTAAAAGGCGAAGGAGGTCCAGTGGTTCTGTGATCATATCGTCAGACATGGCGCACAGTCAGCCCAACAGCAGCAAGTCACACCGGAGGACCTCTCTGCCCTGCATCCAGCGGGACCAGGTGAGCACTTTAGGGTTTTTCTGTCCCAGTCGGAGTTGGCATACAGCTTGTTTTGTTCCGTTTGGGGGTCTTATCGCTGTTACCCGTCCAGAGTTGAGATCGCTTCGCAGGGCAGTTGAGAAGCCTCGAAGTCATGTTTAGTGATGGGTGATCGGTTTTTCGTATTTTAGATGGGTTGTTTAACAGTCTGAAAGATGCTTTCCCCAGGAATGAATTATAGTTTGGATCAGGCTTTTGATAACGAGCACAACAACATTTCACCACCACAACTAACAATAACAAGACTCATAGTATCATAGTAGTAGGCCTACTAATAATAATAATATTCATAATAATAATAATACCCATAACACCAATAATTAAAATAATAATTATAACGATGATAATAATGATATCTTGAATCTAAATGATGTCGGAATACATTTCAGAATGGGTTTATCTGGGGATCTGGGTTGCTTTCATCTGTCATCGTTGTGGGTCGCATGTGTGTGTGTGCAGATGATCTAGTTTGAAAGCTCTGCATACTCCGAGTGGCTTGCCGTCATTGCTAGGCATGCATGGCGTCATTCCTACAATCTACATTTTTAAACACATAAGTGGGTGCAGCTAAAAGCCCAAGTTAAATTGAAGCAACTGAATAAAACAAGGAACCAGACGGGTAATGTGTTCATATTCAGGAGGAGGAATGACCTCAATGTTCTCCAATAAAAAAGACAAAAAGAATCATGAAGTAAAGATCACTGGTTCCACTCCCTCTCGCTCTCTGGAGATAAAATACCAAATTTGGTCTTTTTTTAGACAAAGCATTCTTATTTTAGCAACATTGCTTTCAAATGATTGCAAGCGAGGGGAGTTGAGGATCCAATTTCAATGATTAACCCAGCGATTATTAATGTGACTCTGCAGATATATCTCAACCTATTTCACTCCTATATCTATCTCTCTCTCTCTCTCTCTCTCTCTCTCTCTCTCTCTCTCTCTCTCTCTCTCTCTCTCTCTCTCTCTCTCTCTCTCTCTCTCTCTCTCTCTCTCTCTCTCTCTCTCTCTCTCTCTCTCTCTCTCTCTCTCTCTCTCTCTCTCTCTCTCTTTCCCTTAACCATTTTGCCTATATCAATATGTTTATATAGAGCAAAACACAGAGAAAGAGAAGGGGAGAGAGAAAAAGTGAAATACAATGAGTGAGTGAAAGGGATATTCAGTGAAAACACAATGCACGTTGAATCACACAGGCTGACACACACACACACACACACACACACACACACCACACCACAGACCACAAACACACATGTGTGCGGGTGACTTTGAGGTGTGATCCAGGAGCAGACCTGACTCAGTGAACAGTGTGTGTGTCCAGCCACTCTCTCTCTCTCTGTCTGTCTCTCTCTCTGTCTGTCTGTCTGTCTGTCTGTCTGTCTGTCTGTCTGTCTGTCTGTCTGTCTGTCTGTCTGTCTGTCTGTCTGTCTGTCTGTCTGTCTGTCTGTCTGTCTGTCTGTCTGTCTGTCTCTCTCTCTCTCTCTCTCTCTCTCTCTCTCTCTCTCTCTCTTCTCTCTCTCTCTCTCTCTCTCTCTCTCTCTCTCTCTCTCTCTCTCTCTCTCTCTCTCTCTCTCTCTCTCTCTCTCTCGCTCTCTCTCCATTCACACCACGGAAAATCAATGAGCACACCAGCAAACGTCTCAATGGGAAACACATTTTCTTCTGCCTGTTCCTTGGGGATCAAAGCGCGTCTCGCCGTGACCCCCGGTGCTATTAGGGTTACAGAGCGCAGTCAGCCCGCTCACTTCAAAGATGTCCTCCGCTCCCGGGGCTGCTGCTGAGATGCAGCTCGCTGCTCTGTGCCATTCTTACTTCTCCTCTAGCATTTTACCTCCCGTGTTCCCAAGTCTCTGAGATCCAATTGGATACAATAAGAAAATACATATGTTTTTATGTATATTGATATCTGTATGTGTGTATGTATGTATAGGTATACATTTTCTATATCTATATCTATGTATATATATATATACATATATTTACATATATATTAAAACATATATATATATATACATATACATATATGTTCATATGTATGATTAACGTGAATTCTAAGTATTACCAACTATTCCTTTTATTATTAATGGTGTTGTACATTTTGTAATGTTTTATGGTAATGCTGTTCTGCAACAAGAATGATCTGGAAACTCCATATTTGTTTAATATGGAAAAAAGGTTTGACCCCGCTTTCGTCTTAAATTTTCAATTACCTATAAAGTCAAGGTTGCGGTATGTTGTATAATAATATTGGAAAATATGGAAATATTGTTTTTCTGCAGTATTTTAGTAGTAGTAGTATCTGGCTGGGATGAGGATCCATTACATTAACAAAGCCTGAAATACTGAGAATTAAGGAGCCATGACATCAGTAATAACTCATCTTTAGCTCATTATTGTGTTTAGGAGGGAAGGTGATCATGTTTGTGTGTCTGTGTGCGTGCGTGCGTGCAAGCGTATGTGTGTGTGTGTGTGCGTGTGTATGCGTGTGTGAGTGTGTTTGTGTGCTTGCGTGCATCCTTGCGTGCAAGCGTGCATTTATCTGTGTGTGTGTCTTTGTTTGTGTGTGTGTGTGTGTATGTGTTGTGTTGGTATTTGGGATGTTCCATATATCAATGCTTCACCATTGCTAGAGCCCTCTAGTGATAACTGTTCTCTATTACAATACCCTGCGTTGTCTCAGGCTGCTGCAAGTATTGCAGAATCTTTTGATCAAATCATCGGGGAAATTGGAACATGTTCATGTTAATTTATAACAGCTGTGTGTGGTTGCCTGCCTAAATTAGGAAACATGAAAATTTGGGTTAAATATTGTACATACATTATTTGTACGGGATCTCTTTCACATCTCATCAAACAGACATACTTTTCGATATGCATTAAATGAACAGCAAGTTAATTTGTGATTCATATGTAACTTAAAGAGGTTCAGGGTTAAATCTATAAAACATTACCTCCCCAAGTTGTGAACTCACAAGCGGTCCCTGATTTCCACCGGCTGGTTGGCTGCTTGCGTCCATGTGCCTCTGTAAACCATGGCAAAACAACATAAGGTGTACCAACTTGTTGTTGTGACAACAATGCGATAAACACCTCTCTCAGCAAAACCCCACATCGAACTGGGCGACCACCGGCAGACGCTACGTCAATGCAGGGTCTTGGCCGGCCCTCGACATTGACCCGGTGATCGCCTGCCTCTGGTTAAAAGCACACACACACACACACACACACACACACACACACACACACACACACACACACACACACACACACACACACACACACACACACACACACACACACACACACACACACACACACACACACACACATACACTCACACTCACACATGGTGTGCATGTGTGTTGTCCTGCCCATGTCTTGTCTGTGTGGTCTGTGTTGTGTAAACAAACCCCTGCTGACCCACGCTAGTCATCGCTGACACACGGGCTGCGGGGCCCGGTCCCGTAGGGGGTCAGATCAGGGCTGTGGGAGGGCTCAGAGCAGGCTAACGCTGACGCTAGCCTAATGCTAGCCCCGCGGAGGACAGCCCTGTGAGCGACGTGAGGAGTCTTGTAGTCTACGTAGTCTCCGGCATGTTGCTCATCGCTGTGTTAAACTGATTTACGATGTTTTCCAGCTAAAAAGTCGGGAGGGGGAGCGACAAGGGCTGCATCTGCGAACTAATGTTTGCATTATCGCGGCGTCGGAGAGCAACGTGAGTGATGGTGTGTGCATGAGAGTCGACAGAGCTTTGTGTGCGTTTTCTTTTATCATCCTCCCCCCCCTCAGGAAGTCTCTCCTCCCGACTCGTCTTAAGTGTCTTACATAAAGATCCTTGAGATGGATAGTCGCTGTGTGGATATCGTTTATTCTGAAAATAAATAGAGAGGAGAGGGAGGGGAGGGAGAGAGAGAGAGGAGAAGGGGAGAGAGGAAGGGGAGAGACAGAAGAGAGGAAGAGGAGAGGGGGAGAGAGAGGAGAGAGGAGGGGGAGAGGAGAGAGAGGAGAGGGAGAGAGACGAGAAGGGGTGAGTGAGGAAGAGAGGGAGAGAGGAGAGGGGGAGATGGGAGAGAGGAGATGGGAAATAGTAGAGGGAAAGAGACGAGAAGGGGATAGAGAGGAGAGAGGGAGAGAGGAGGGGGAGAGACAGGAGAGAGGGAGAGGAGAGGGAGAGAGAGGAGAGGGAGATAGAGAAGAGGGAGAGAGAGGAGTGGGAGAGAGGAGAAGGAGATAGAGAAGAGGGGGAGAGAGGAGTGAGAGAGGAGAGAGAGAGGAGAGGGGGAAAGAGGAGTGGGGGAGAGTAGATCTGGGGAGAGAGGAGTGGGGGAGAGAGGAGAGGGAGAGAGGAGAGTGGGGGAGAGAAGAGTGGGAGAGAGAAGAGGGGGAGAGAGAAGAGAGAGAGGAGAGGGGGAGAGAGGAGTTGGGGTGAGTAGATCCGGGGAGAGAGGAGAGAGGAGCGGGGGAGAGAGGAGAGGGGGAGAGAGGAGAGGGAGAGAGGGGAGTGGGGGAGAGAGGAGAGGGGGACAGAGGAGTGGGGGTGAGTATATCCGGGGAGAGAGGAGAGAGGAGTGGGGGGGAGAGGAGAGGGAGAGAGGGGAGTGGGGGAGAGAGGAGAGAGGGCGAGAGCCCCTGAGTCTGTTCTCCCTCCTTGAAGCTGCCGCCACGGTTTCCGCCCTCGCCGTCGTGGCCGGCGCGCTCCGCGCCGGGCGCAGAGAGCTCTGAGATGATGTTTCACTCCGCTCAAGTGCACATTTAATAAACGGCCGCTCTACCGGCTTATGATCACAGACTGGCTGCCAGCGCCTGTCATCACCCTAAGTAGCTGGAGTTCAAAAAAACGTCCGGGTCGTCCACCCTGTCGCCTGGCCCAACGAGAGAAAGACGGTATTAGCTGTTTCGGCTAGAGTTGGGTGTGTGTGTTGGTGCGTGTGTGTGTGTGTGTGTTGGTGCGTGTGTGTGTGTGTGTGTGTGTGTGTGTATGTGTGTGTGTGTGTGTGTGTGTGTGTTTGTGTGTGTGTGTGTGTGTGTGTGTGTGTGTGTGTACGTGAGTGTGTGTGTGTATGTGTGTGTTTGTATATACTGTACATGAGTTTGTGTGTGTACGTGATAGTGTGTTTGTCAGTGTATGTGTGTGCGTGCACATGAGTGTGTGTGGGTGTGTATGCACACACTTGTTTTTACAAGTGCGCGTATACGGGTGTGTGTAGTGTATGCATATGTGTGTGCATATACAAGTGTATGTGTGTGTGTATGTCTATACGATGTGTGTGTATATGTGTGTGTGCGTGTGTGTGTGCTGGGACAGGTTGAGCTCTAATGGGAGGTGACCACACTCGTCCTTCACATTGCGGTCGAGGAGGATATGGAACTCAGAAGGAAGAGGTGTGGCCCGCTCTGATAACTTTCCGTGGAGCGGACCTCCAAGCCCCTCGCTCCTCACTCCCACCCTCCGTACTTCCCCCTCCCCTCATCGGGGTACCATGCCTTGTTTTCTCTCTAGCTCTCTTGGCCCTCGACCGGGACTCTCACCTGTGAAACCACGTACCGACTAGACTCCCAGTAACCCGATGCCAAGCAGGTACGAGTGGGAAGCGCTAGGGGGAATGTGCTACGCTGGGAGAAGTACACAGAACGAACTTCAGCCACGGATTGGGTAACCGTGCCCGTGTGCTGCCAGCTCATTAGCTGCTCGTCTCAAGCCCCCTTAAAAGTGAGGCTCCGCCCCCAGCCCCCCTCGCTGTCACCTGCCCAGCCCTCGGGCTCGGCTCCGGGGTCTGCGCTGTGTCCTCTCGCTGACATCAACACAAACATCAGCCCGGGATCCGAGGAGGAAATACTTCCCTCGACTCGGAGGATAAAGATATTCCTGAGATCTACGTTAATGACTTCCTGTGGACTCGGATCCAGAGCACAATTATTGTTGCCGTTGTAAACGTTTCCAGTTTCCCCGAGTTAAACTGAACTGCAGTGTAAGTGAATCGGGTCCCTGGACGGGTGGGATGGGGTGGGGGTCTTCAGGCAGAGATTTACTATGGGCCCCAGCGTGCTCTCTTTAACCAGGAAGAGAAGAGCTTGTTTGTATTCTAAACAAACACGATGGGTCTTTTCCTCCTTCCCTTTTCGAACCATGAGGGCCCAGGAGTCTGGGAGAGACCTGACATAAACCACACTCCCCCCTCTCTCGGCTTCTCCGTCGTGTGGAACAGATCGCCTTCCCCTGATTGGCTGAAACCGGTGGGATCCCTTTTCTCGGTTCTTGCCGGGATCTTTCTTTCTTTCCGTGGAGAGATGAGGATG
>OLKM01000110.1:459284-494284 GCA_900291075.1 Melanogrammus aeglefinus | reverse complement strand
GTGTGTTTTTTCTGTTTTGTTCACAGCCCGTTCTGGCAGTCGCTTCCCTCGTCGTTTGTAATATTCTCGGCTCTCTCCCCATAGGAGCGTAAGAGGCTCTCGTGTTTCGGCTACATGTTTTTGTTAAGTTTAGCCTTGTTTTCGTATTCCGAGGATTTAGAAGGGCGACGCGGCCAAGATAAACAAAAAATTCTAGCCACTCAGGATAGGGGAGGGGGGTGGGACCTCTCTCTACGATCTTTGATGAGCTCATTATTTTGGAAATGTCAGTGATAATGAAGATGGGTCACCTTCTAGAAGAGACTCGAGTGAGCGTGACCGAAGCCTTTTGCGTCTCCAGTCGCGGCCCGGGCAGGGGCTGTGGTACAAGCCGTCACCATGGGCAACCCCCCGTCACCCCCGCCCCCCCGCCCCCCCGCCCCCCTCTCCACCTCAAGATTACATGCTCAGAGAGATTAATCCGGCCTCATTCCGCATGTGTAGATATTGTTCCCCACGCAGCTCCGGGAACGGACCCTAAATGTCATAGGAACTACTGCACTAGACTATCCGTAAAACACACACATGGACACACACATGGACACACACACACACACACACACATGGACACACACACACACACACACACACACACACACACACACACACACACACACACACACACATGGGCACACACACACACATGGGCACAGACACGTTCACACACACACACACACAACACACACACACACACACACACACACGCAACACGCACACGCACACCACACATGGGCACAGACACGTTCACACACACACACACACACACACACACACACACACACACACACACGCACACGCACACGCACACACACATGGGCACAGACACGTTCACACACACACACACACACACACACACACACACACACACACACACACACACACACACACACACACACACACACACACACACACACACACACACACACACACACACACACACACACACACACACACACACACACACACACACACACACACACACACACAAACACGCACACAATTTCACATAGCCACACACATATTTTAACATACATAAATAAAACACACGTGCCTATGAAAAATGCATGTCTTTTGGGGGTGGGAGTGCATATTTCATGTATGTGCAAACACACATGCTTCTGTCGGAGAGGGGAATGTGCCCCTGTGATTCTGGCAACTGATGTAAGAGGCGCTCATTCATTGGGGACTTGGCAGCACGTGAAGACAGATTCAGGGGACTCTAAATGAAAAGGTCAGTGGGCCTGTTCTGACTGAGTGTAAGATTTCCATCATCGCTCCGCACGCTTGCCGGGACGCAGGGCCAAGCAACACAAAGAGTGTCTCTGAAGCTCATGACAGCCCCGATTCCGCCATTAAGTCAATACTCTACCCTGTGAACAACCCCCCTCTCCCCTCTCCCTCTGGACGTCGGTTTGAACATACTCCCCCCTTTGAACATCCTCAGGCTCATTTCATGAGTCGGCAGTGGCTTTCCTCCATGCCCCCCAGTCCTGACAGCGCTTTTGTGTCTCCTGATTCCACCACCAGTCCACCGGTTCTCTGGTTCTCTGCTACTTGTCTGGTCCTCTGGTTCTCTGAACCTCTGGTTCTCTGGTCCTCTGGGTCTCATGGCCTCATATGGTTCTCTCTCTGGTCCTCTGGGTCTCATGGCCTCATATGGTTCTCTGGTCCTCTGGGTCTCATGTCCTCATATGGTCCTCTGGGCTTCTGAGTCTCATGGCCTCATATGGTTCTCTGGTCCTCTGGGTCTCATGTGGTTCTCTGGTCCTCTGAGTCTCATGGCCTCATAAGGTTCTCTGGTCCTCTGGTCCTCTGGGTCTCATGGCCTCATATGGTTCTCTGGTCCTCTGAGTCTCATGGCCTCATAAGGTTCTCTGGTCCTCTGGTCCTCTGGGTCTCATGGCCTCATATGGTTCTCTGGTCCTCAGGGTCTCATGGCCTCATATGGTTCTCTGGTCCTCTGGGTCTCGTTTGGTTCTCTGGTCCTCTGAGTCTCATGGCCTCATATGGTTCTCTGGTTCTCTGGTCCTCTGGGTCTCATGGCCTCATATGGTTCTCTGGTCCTCTGGTCCTCTGGGTCTCATGGCCTCATATGGTCCTCTGGGCCTCTGAGTCTCATGGCCTCATATGGTTCTCTGGTCCTCTGGGCCTCTGAGTCTCATGGCCTCATATGGTTCTCTGGTCCTCTGGGCCTCTGAGTCTCATGGCCTCATATGGTTCTCTGGTCCTCTGGGCTTCTGAGTCTCATGGCCTCATATGGTTCTCTGGTCCTCTGGGTCTCATGTGGTTCTCTGGTCCTCTGAGTCTCATGGCCTCATAAGGTTCTCTGGTCCTCTGGTCCTCTGGGTCTCATGTCCTCATGTGGTTCTCTGGTCGTGTCTCACACCCTTCATTGTTTCCAGCCGGAGGTGAAACACGTTGATGGAAATGTGTCATGTGCCTGTTGGTGTGTTGGTGGAGCAAGACAGCGAACATCACACACTCTTTCTCTCTCACACACACACATACACACACACACACACACACACACACACACACACACACACACACACACACACACACACACACACACACACACACACACACACACACACACACACACACACACACACACACACACACACACACACACATGGTGGAATAGTTCCAGGAAAATGGCATCTGTGCAGGCCATCACAGAAGGAGAAGGAGGTCCTCTGCAGACATTTACATATGGTGGTCAGCTGCTGGTAGGGAACTGAAACAAGAGGTCACATCTGAGAGAGAGAGAGAGAGAGAGAGAGAGAGAGAGAGAGAGAGAGAGAGAGAGAGAGAGAGAGAGAGAGAGAGAGAGAGAGAGAGAGAGAGAGAGAGAGAGAGAGAGAGAGAGAGAGAGAGAGAGAGAGAGAGAGAGAGAGAGAGACACACACACACACACACACACACAGACACACCCACACACATACACATACACACATACACACGAGGACAACTACGTTTTGCCCTTCTGCATTGCCCAGATACTCTGCCAAGGCGGTCGCCTGTAGGTCAAAATGACCATCCCAACATAATTGCCGTGTCCGCATAGGCTAGTAGACAGACTGCTTTGGACTCCTGGGGATTTCGACACGAGTACAATATACGGTCGCTGCGATGAGTGGGCTGTTGGCTGGACCAGGCCAGGAGCTTCCTACAGGCTCATCTTGAATCAAACAGATAGCGGGACGCGCTGGTCTATATTAAACAGATATCAAAAATTCACAGATACCCAATACTGACGTCATTCACACGGTTCTGTCGACCAACTGCCGGCATGGCGCGTCATTTTGGTAGCAAACCGGCCATTTTGTGTGTGCGAAGGCACCATTTTTTGATTTAGTTTTAAGTATATCCTGTCCTTCACATGACGACTGCGCTGTTGACTGGTTAACTAAAACCTGAGTCAAATGAGGTTGTCTGGAGGGGAACCTTGGGAGAGGTTGAAGAGCCCTCACTTGGGCTCCTCATCAGGAGCTTTCTAAAGGATAGCGGGCCACAGTCCGCCCAGTGCTACTAATGGCTGCTAACGGGATCCTCTGGAGGACAGGCCTACCGCCACCACTCCAGGGACAGCAGAAAGAGAGAGAGAGAGAGAGAGAGAGAGAGAGAGAGAGAGAGAGAGAGAGAGAGAGAGAGAGAGAGGAGAGAGAGAGAGAGAGAGGAGAGAGAGAGAGAGAGAGAGAGAGAGAGAGAGAGAGAGAGAGAGAGAGAGAGAGAGAGAGAGAGAGAGAGAGAGAGAGAGAGAGAGAGAGAGAGAGAGAGAGAAAAGAAATGACGCTGAGAAGTACAGCCAGGGAGCGAGAGAGGTTAGTTACGCTAGCAAGAAGGAGAAGGAGGAGGAGGAGGAGGAGGTGTCTGTCCTGGTCTCCACAGCTGGCTTTCATTAGTGTGTTTGTATTGCTGGGCCTGAGATGACTAGAGCCAGTGTGGACCCAGCGAGGCCAGACCGGCATACGGACCCAGACCAGCGCACTCCCCGCTGGGAGAGCTCTGCGCACAGCCTTCACTTTCATTAGTTCTCCTTTTGCTCTGTTCCTTCTCCCTTTTTCTTCTCCTTACCAAGGTGCCAAAAAATGCTGAAACAAACGATGTCTCCAATAGAAAAGGTTATTTGGAAAGATATTACATTGTGTTATCTCATATTTTGTATTGTTTTCTTATATTTCCCCTTTCTTTCCTCTTCTTTTCCCTTTCTTTTCCTACTCGTTCGCAATCTTTCCTAATAAACCCCATTCTTTCCTTTTCGTTCTCCATTCCCTTGTCCTTCTTTCCCGGTCTTTCCCATCTCATCCCATCCCATTAATTCCCCATCCCACAGCCCAATCTAGCCCAATGAGTGGTAAACGGTCGTGCCGCGGTGCTCTGCCATCTCTTTTAATTGGGAGGGCATCGCTGCGGGCGGAGAGATGAATTAGTCATTACGGCGACAACATTACGGCATCGAGCTGCGGGCCATTAGCGAGGCCGCGGCCGCATACGTCTCGCTCGCTCTCGTTCCCGCCGTCGTCGTAATGATCGTTTATTAAGCCGCTGTTCTGAGAGTCGTTCTGCGCGCCGGGCGCCCTCGCCCCTTACCACGGTCAGTGACCACGCCGTCGCCGCGTGTGTAATGGGTGTAATGCTGTTACCGTAATAGTATTCCGATAAAAGTCATTCACGACTTTCGCTCTTACAGGAGTGTATCGGGTGACGGGATCGGACCAGGAAGGTAACTCGCGGTTAGGATTACCCCAGAGGGCCGGTGGGTACATTATTCAACACCCCGAGTCCCGGGTGTTGAGTTTCTATGATTGATTACATCTCTTTTAAAGGGACATCGTAGATTGGACCAAATGAGATTTTGGACAACAAGGGTGTGAGTGTGAAGCTGAACGTGGCACGTTGAATATCACAGCTTGTGTATTTGTAGTTGATGCACATGATCTGCAAATTGATTTTCTAATGTACATTGCAAACCTAAATGATGACCACTGAAATCTTAATAAAACGAAAAGCGGTTGTCCGACTGAGCGGTTGTCCGCTCTTCGTTCTTTGTCGGCCAACGTTTGCGTCTCCGACTCGTGACACATGATGTCACCCGTCTGTGGCGGCGGCCCCGTTGCTTAAAACAACTTTGTTAAGCAACAGCGAGGTTGTAAACAAACAACCCTACAAACCACAGAGCACTTCTTCTTCCTCACACTCAAACCCTCCTTCACTGCAGAACCCACTCTGAGGAGAACGGGGATGGCCGCGCTGGAGCGTGAAGGCGAACCCTGGCCCGATGCAGACACAGGATCTGCTGAGCAAGGCAGCAAAGTCTCTGTGACATTGAGGTTTTTAGGAAGGTATATACGCCCTCGGTCTTCCAGCGTTGAGTTATGGCTTTAGCTTGATAGACATCACAGGGGGAAAAACATTGTCGCTATGTGCCGTTTCCCTATAGGGGATTTGAAAACGTACAAAATAAAAAACACCATCGTATTAGACCAGCTACTGTTCTTATAACGTTCCTAAAAACGTACAGGCGGCTGCTTCTTCTGTGGTTTTTCATAGTTCCTGTCAGTGTGTCTCGTTAACAATTAGAAGCAGCGTTCTTTAAAAGCTAAGCGCTCCTTCTGGGTGGGATGTGGTGGGTCACGGTGACATGAGGCGAGGTATGCGGTCCTCCGGGACGGGGTTTGGAGATGGGGGCCGTCTCAGTAGCACCTGGCCGGGGCCCAGGGCCTCGGAAATGGTGGAGCGAGAGGTTGCGTGAGTGCACCGCTCATTAAGCCCCCCGGCCCGCCAGGTGGACTGCAGCTTGGGTTTACACACACACACACACACACACACACACACACACACACACACACACACACACACACACACACACACACACACACACACACACGCACGCATGCACGCATATGTGCATACACACGCTCACACGCAAACACACGCAAACACACACATTTGAACGTACGCACACACAGGCATATGCATGCACACACACACGCGCGCGCATGATCCTGCACGCACACATACACACACACACCACACACACACACACACTTACTCTCTCACACCGCCACACAGACACACACACACACACACATACACACGTACCACACACACACACACACACACACACACACACACAGACACACAAACATATGACATTTGGCTCACATAGCCTCTAATGGGATCATCCTCAGTGTGTTATCAATGTAACTCTATCAGTGATAATGCAGAGTGTAATCAGTCTCAGGTTCTTCCTGAGTGTGTTATCAATGTAACTCTATCAGTGATAATGCAGAGTGTAATCAGTCTCAGGTTCTGCCTGGAGTTGAGTCCCATTTGCCGTGCTGAAGCGACAGGCACCTTTTGGCCTGAATGCAATAAGTGGACGTACGTCATCCGCATTAAGGCCAGCTCAAAACAGAGACATTGAACTCAGAGGCAAGGGGTAAATTACAATTTGTAACTTAGCTGTGAAACACCATATATGGACAAAACAGGACCATGTTTCTAACTGTCAGTAGCTGCTGCTTATAATTAAGTTTCACAGCATCATGAGAAGTGTAATATAATATATGATAGTGATATGATAATATATAATTTCACATCTACATATACAATATATATCTGTTATAATAATAATAATAATAATAATAATAATAATAATAATAATAATAATAACAACATACAATTGTTGCCTTACTTTTCACATGCACGTTACAATGGAATACTATTTAATTGTGTCCCTCAAGTAGAGTGCTCCTAATGATGAATAACTATTATGAATTGTGAAATAATTTCAGGGGAGGAAGACGGAGAGGAATATATCATGAAGTCCTTGTTATTTCTGACTTTGACCCAGTGTGTTTTGGACTGCAGACAGTGTTGCGACAGTGCCGGTGTGAGCTGGTAGCAGGCCCGGGGCCCTGGTCCTGCCCTAATGACCTTGGCAATAGGGAACGCATATAGACTTAGTAATGGAGTCTCGGCCATGTGTTTGTCTCCTCCTGCCCTCCTCTGATTGGTCGCTGGTTCTTAATTACCACGGCGACTGTTTATCCACGCTGTTTGCTCAGATCCTTATCAGCCCTAACAGTGTTTTAACTCCCACGGAAGAATGTCCAGTGTGAGCATGTAGGAGAAGCCGAGAGGAAGTGTGTGTGTGTGTGTGTGTGTGTGTGTGTGTGTGTGTGTGTGTGTGTGTGTGTGTGTGTGTGTGTGTGTGTGTGTGTGTGTGTGTGTGTGTGTGTGTGTGTGTGTGTGTGTGTGTGTGTGTGTGTGTGTGTGTGTGTGTGTGTGTGTGTGTGTGTGTGTGTGTGTGTGCGTCTGTTTGTCTGTGTTTCTGTGTGCATGTGTTTCCATGTGTGTCTATGTGTGTGTGTGTTTGTGTGTGTCTGTGAGTGTGTGTATGTGTGTCCGTGTGTGTCCAAGTGTGTGTGTGTGAGTGTGCGTGTAGTTGGATATGTTTGCAGACAGGGGTTAAAGTGTATGGAATGCAGAACATGCAGATTGTGCAGAGTGATATCTGGGTGGTGGTTGATCTTGTTTTGCGTCTCTCATAGTCAGGATGCAGACTGGACGACCAATCAGGACACATTTATGGCACAGAGTACGTTTTATTGGTTTGTGAATTGAACTATAACTAAAGTTATATTAAAAAATGCATCCCCTTTTGAAAATGGCGGTATCTTTATGAAAACTCAGTGTCCATCTGCACTCGGTTTTTCTCTTTGTTAGGTCAAGGTATAAGAATGTTTCCTTTTAAACGGTGCGTATAGGTGTCTGAGTGTGTGTGTGTGTGTGTGTGTGTGTGCGTGTGTGTGTGTGTGTGTGCGAGCAAATGTCTGTGTGCATCTCTGTGTGTTTATGTGTGTGTAACCCAAGCCTTGGCCATCTGTGTGTGTGTGTGTGTGTGCACGTGCGGTTGTGTGTGTGTGTGTGTGTGTGTGTGTGTGTGTGTGTGTGTGTGTGTGTGTGTGTGTGTGTGTGTGTGTGTGTGTGTGTGTGTGTGTGTGTGTGTGTGTGTGAGTAATGGACGCTGTTTTATTGGCCAGCTCTTCAGCAGACTCTATGAGTAATCACATAATGCCGTCTCTGACGTCAGAGACGTTGCCGTGGAAACGCACTGCGCCCGGCTCTGGGCAGGCCCTCCCCCTTTCTTTTTTTCCCTCTCCTCACATCTCATCCTGTATGCTTAATACTCCACAGCCCAGATGGAAGCGCTGCTTCTCTGTGCTGATATAGATCTCCAGTCTATAGCTTTATAAAACACCCACGGTACAACAAACACGCTCTCATGAATGGGACTTTTTCGTCTCCTCTGTTTTATTCATCTCTTATTTCGGGGTGTTTTATATCTTTTCCTTTGTTCCCTGTCTTTTATTTGATTGCTCTTCTTCTTTTCATCTGATCAGATGGTCCTGCATGAACTGGATCATTGTTTTATATTGTTCTCCATTCATCTCTCCTCTCCTCTCCTCACTTCTCTCCTCTCCTCTACTCCTCATGTTGCTCACTCCTCCCCATCTCTCTCTTATCCTGTCACCTCCTCTTCCCTCCCCTCCCCTCTCTTCTCATGTGTTCTCTTCTCTCTTCTCATGTGCTCTCCTCTTCTCCTCTCCTGTCAGCTCTTCTCTCCTCCCCTCCCTTATTCTGACCGCTATCTTCTACTCCCTTCTCTACTCTCTTCTCCTCACCTCTCCACTCTTATTTTCAGTTCCATCCTTCAACCCCGCCTTTGTATTCACCTTTTTCTCCCTCCCTCCACCTTTCTCCCTCCCTCCACCTTTCTCCCAACCTCCATCGTTCTCCCTCCCTCCACCTTTCTCCCACTCTCTTCCAGCAAACTCTGCAGTGTCCCCTGAACCACCTCTGGGTCCGTGTACCCGGCAGATGTACTCATTCTTCTCTCTCTGCCTTTCATGTGTTGCTAAATTCCCCTGAACGACTGACCTCTCTCTCTCTGGAAGTCTTTCCTTTATAGTTTTCCGTTTTCCCTTCGCTCGATGCGCTCTGGTGGATGAAAGGAAAACGCGGTCCCTTGTGTAATTGTACCTACAGAAGATTTGTACCGTTCCAGGGCTGTCAGTTGGATCCACAGAGAAAACCAGGCGGTCCGGGTTTGAGTTCAGAAAATGTTCAATTTCATGGTCGTTGAATGCAAATCACTCCGTCGAGATTTTAATAAATTGCACATAGTACATTTGGCTGTACAAAGAAAGTACAAAAAGCGATTAAATGTTATTTTCTGTAACTGCTTCAATACGTTGTCGAAGCATTTCACTGTGTGGCGTACAAACACATATTGAAAAAGGAAAGATTCATTTGAAGAGTGCTTCATCATTTCTTTTCCTTCATCTTCTGACTGGCAGGCAAACGGTCAAAACGTCAATAATACAACTTGCCTGGTTATTGTGTTAACTTGGGCCCGCTACACAAACCAAGCCTTTAATGGCTCTGTGTTGTGTCTGTTGTCATCGCTCAAAGGGGAGAGCGTCTCAGAGCACAATACTGGAATCCCATACCCTTTCCTCTGGAGATGAAAATTGGTCTCTCGCTGTTCTCTTTTATTTATTTTCTTGCTCAAACCGCCACCCCCCCCCCCCCTCCCCTGCACTCGTCAAAACGAGTGCAGCTCGCTACCGCTCGCTAAATGTCCCGGGCGGTCATGAGTGTGATTGGTGTCTTGTCATCCGGGCGGCAGATCGAGCGGTCATCTGGACGATTTTGTTATACTCAGAAACAGAGACGCTGTTAATGGAACCCCGCTGTCTCTCGCTAATCAACTGGGTGGTTCGGTGGCCGACGCCGTCTCCCCTCTTAGTTCAAGCTCATTGGAAAACCCTGGTTTACCCGGTTTTACACGCGACCCCGACGCTGTCTCCTTTTTGTGGGTGACAAGAGCAGTGTTGCGTGTGTAACGCTAGGCTGTGGTGTTGTGGGAAACCGACACAAGCGGCTGAGATCGTCCACCGTCTGCCCGCGGCTGACCGAGCTCTCTGTAGGCCGTTGCAGAGCCGTTTCCTGAACCCGGTGGCGCTGCAGGAACTGTAAAGCCCACGAAGACGACTCATTGTTGGGGTGAAACTCCAGCCAAAACACACAGTTTGACACGGCACAGCGCACTATGAATATGCAAAATGAGAAGGATAACCAGGTTTGCTCAGGAATTGACACTCATAATTGGGGATATTTGGTGTGTTAAGATATTTAACATGGTAGGCTACAATTATGTTTAAGGAGATTTAACTTGCGAGAAGCGCAATAGTCTTGTAGCCTTTTTGTAATCTTTCAGCTTTGGTCAGTCTATGAAACTTGGACACAAAACATGGCGGATCAGTCAGAGCTAAAGCGATCTGCGTTTGGAGCAGTAGGCGCCATTCTTCAACCTCCAGGTTGCGCCCCTTCATAGCCGTTTCCTCCAGCGTCACTTTACTGTACATCCAGACAGACGGCGAGGGGGAAAGCGGAGGTCCAGATTTCCATTTGAGTCATCAGCAGGTTTTTTTTTTTACATGCGGCGTGACGCAGGTAGCGGCCAGCTGAGATGTGAGCTCTGTGCGTCCATTCCCCCGGGCCCCCCAGCCCCCCCAGCACCCATTATGTCCATCCTGGTGCTGCAGTCCTAATCAACTTAGACGGGGGAAAAGTCATTTATTCGAGGATCTGTTTTCCATTATATCAATTCGTGCAACGTAATAAACACGTCGTTCTTTTTACAGGCCGCCGATTCGGCCAACTTTCCCCGTTTTTTTCCTCAAACTCCAGGGGTGGTCGTTTGGCGTTTTCTGCTCCTGCATGGCACAGGCCAATCAACAGTATGTCAGTTACTGTTTACGACTTTATAGCGCCTTCTTTTTTTTTTTTCAACGGTCATCTTTCAGTCAAGCATTGTAATTAATTGAACCCCCTTCTCTGCACCTTGGAATACCCTTTTAGGGCTTGAGTTCAGCGGGGGTAAATAAACTCGCCTGATGATACCGCTACTTATTTAGAGTGGCAATGAGCGGCCGCTTCAAAACCCTCCACAGAATGGCTCTTCTTTTTTTTTTATTATCACACAACATCAAGTACAGTACAACCCTGGGGATTTTGTCTGTTAAACATCGGCGCGTTCAACGACGTTGCCTGCTGAAACAAAATCAAGCTCTCTTTACATTGCCGTTGCATTGCTCCCTTGTCCTGATCAACGGTTGGCTGATTCAAGGAGATGTGAGGTCAGGAGGTGTTAATAAACGAGGCCCCCAGAGGTCCGTGCTCGGTTCGGTCGCATGTCTTCCCAGGGCTGGAGGTTGAGATGGAAGCAGGATGAATGTGGGGAGGGAGATGGTGAAATGGCAAAGGTCTCGGCTAACTGTTTCTTCAGCTGCTCTCCGGGGCTGGCTTTTACTGTTTTGGGAACAAATGAGATTGTGTGACGCAAGCGGAGTCTTTGTTTTTGTCGTTTGGTTTCTTAATAGATTTATTTAAATTTATAATGAAAATCTGTGCTGTTCTTGCACAGTATTTCACTCATTATCGCTCTCTGGTAATGCTGTTCTTTTTATTAGTGTTATCTCTTCCGATGATTGTATATTTTGAACAAGAGACCAGAATTTTTCAAACTTAATATGCTTTAATTGATTTTGAAATAACTAAAGGTGTTAACCAATTCTATGCAAAACATTTTAATGATCCTGGTCATCTCCCTTGCGAACATGCTTGTAATGAAGTGTAGTTTTCATGTTATTTAGCAACAAATTAATTCTAGCTCAAAAGCCGTTCAGATCACAGATGCTTAAGAGAGAAGTTGTAATGTGCTTCTCTGTTATTTTTGCAATTTTCTGTTCTTTCGCATCATCTAAGGACACTGTCTGCCGTAATACAAACATGCGACCATCCCTGTCATTCATTTTTGACAGATTCTACACATACGCGGTCTCAAGTACTGGCTAAAATGATACTTGGCACAAAGGGGGAATGGTCCAAACTAGTGTGCCCTCTCACCTATAAATCTTTGTATTTATGCCAAAAGTCAGTGAAGTCTTGCATGAAAGTATTCCATCACAAGAGTAATCCCAATTAAAATGAACTAACATCTTCATAACCCATGTTACAGTCAAGTTTTTGCACGGATTTTAAACTATCAATCATTTGGGGAGCATTATAAAAGTGTAAATCTCTCTCTCTCTCTCTCTCTCTCTCTCTCTCTCTCTCTCTCTCTCTCTCTCTCTCTCTCTCTCTCTCTCTCTCTCTCTCTCTCTCTCTCTCTCTCTCTCTCTCTCTCTCTCTCTCTCTCTCTCTCTCTCTCTCTCTCTCTCTCTCTCTCTCTCTCTCTCTCTCTCTCTCTCTCTCTCTCCCCCTCTCCCCCTCTCCCCCACCAGTGAGACAGCATTGTTGACAATTAAGATTGATGAATGCCCGGTATGCCTGTGTGGACGTCATAGCTGCTGCTACGTTGTACCTCCTCCCACATGGGCAGCGTTAGCTACATGTAGCGCAGGAGCGGCCTATCACGGGCGGCCATCGGTCAGCTTTCAGGAGCAAAGTGTTCTTTCGTGGAACATTTTTTTGGTGTGTTTTTACGGTGTATCTGTGTTAAACAAAGGGAAACGCTCGTCCTTGTTGTGTATTTTTACTGGGATTCCTTCCATGTTTGAACAGCAGCTTCAGAAGAAAAGGCGAACAATGTTTTTCCTACCCCGTGGAGAGTTTCACGGTGCTCCCTGCATGTGCACATGAACATCTGTGTGTGTGTGTGTGTGTGTGTGTGTGTGTGTGTGTGTGTGTGTGTGTGTGTGTGTGTGTGTGTGTGTGTGTGTGTGTGTGTGTGTGTGTGTGTGTGTGTGTGTGTGTGTGTGGTGTGGGTGTGTGTGTGTGTGTGTGTGTGGGTGTGTGGGTGTGGGTCGGCCATTAGACACATGTAGCCACATACACACACACAAACACAAAAACCCACACACACAAGCATTCACACACACACACACACACACACACACACACACACACACACACACACACACACACACACACACACACACACACACACACACACACACACACACACACACACACACACACATACACATACACACACTCACACACACACACGCATACACACACACCAAAAAAAAACCACTCACGCATGCACACACACAAACACAAAAAAACACACAAGCACTCGTACACACAAAATAACGCACAGAGCTGACACACTGAAACAAAGTTGGTATTAAATATGTGCTGATCTGTGCTGATCTCTGGCGGGACAGCGACTCTCTCCCCCTGGGTGGTCCATCAGCATCGTCTCCCAGCAGAGAGCCCCTCTCTAACCATACCAAGTATTACTTTGTCAGAGGTAATAATGGGATAGGCAGCGACATGTTCTGCACACGCCAGGCCTTTTTTTGATGTCTAGTAATGTTAACCAATGTGAAAGCATCATGTTGTTTTTTTTCAGGCTCAAGCAAAATGCTTATGCCTACAATACATTTTTCTTTTCATGGCCGGCAAGCTCGGGGTGAATCCCACTGAGTATGAAACTAAGGAAAGATATGTGAGAGACGGCGAGGTCAGTGGTTTCACTGGTTTCACTGGTGGTTTACCAGCCCCATTCTGAATCTCCTAATCCTGTTCGTCTGTCTTACCTCCCCCCCGCCCATCACACACACTCTCACATGCACATACACTCACACACACACACACACACACACACACACACACACACACACACACACACACACACACACACACACACACACACACACACACACACACACACACACACACACACACACACACACACACACATACACATATACACGCACATACACACACAAACACCCACACCAACACACACACGCAAACATACACACTCGCACTCACTCACGCCCAGGCACAGCCCCATCTCCTGCTGTCTTGGTTAGCACTTTCGCCCGAACACCGCTGCTTGTTAAGTGACCTTGTCTATCACCTAAACCCATCTGAGCCTGTGAGTGTGAGGCTTCACCAGCCCGACGGTTCTGTCTCTGCTACTGAGAACGCCGGACCATGCTAGCTCTTTTACGAGCTGATAGCATGGTAGCATGCTGACCCGGAGGAGAACCGTGCCTCCCACCTGCGAGAAAAGAGGAAATGGAGAGTTAGGCCTCGCATACTGGAACACACATGCAGTTTATTAGTGACTGGAAGTCCCACGTTCACACGCACACGCACGTGCACGCACATAAACAGGCCTCCGCAATGAATGTACATTGTGCACGTGCAGACACACATATGTTCACACAGTTACGCACACAGACAAACCAAAGTACCTCTACAAATGGTCACACACTCACACACACACTCACACACACACGCACACGCACACACACACACACAACATACACATACACACACAGTATCCTACCATGTGTTTATGATATGTTGTGCAAATGTGTCAGTGATTTATAAAGGTTGTAAAGACGGTTGATTTAAACCCCTGCGCTGCGGACCATTCTCCTATCTTGTGTTTACTGTGGCGCTGTGGGAATCTTGACGTTATTGTAAATGTTCTGTGTGAAGTTTAAATTGAGTTGGACAGAGAGGTGTGTGTGTCTGTCTGTGTGTGTGTGCGTGTGTCTGTGTGTGTGTGTCAGTGTGTGTGTGTGCGAGTGCTTGCGTGTGTGTGGTCCTCTCTTGGAACAAGCAGACAATATAGAGTGGTTCGCTGCGTCAGCCCTATGAAAATAAGACGTAACAGGTTCTCGGTCCACACAGGTGAAATGCCATATGGCTTTTATAATTTAGCATTTGAGTTTCATCTATTCATACATTCCCTCTTCGGCTCAGTGCCTCCTGGCCACAGAGCCATGGATCCTGCACTACCATATAAAAACTTGATATTGCTAAACAGGAATATTGTATTACACACGCCAAACGCACGCTGCAATATTCAACCGTAAATTGTGTTTTTTAAGGGTTCCAAAGTACAGTGAACCTTACTCCAAAAGCACAAGTTCTCGTTTTTAGGTCAGATCCAAAGTGCATTGTTCCTCAACCGTTCGTTAATTTTAAAAGCCTTTCTGACGCAGATTGTCTCTTCCAAAAGAAATATTGTTTGCTGCCACAGGCAATCTTGAGGTTTTTTATAAAAAAAAAACTGTTTTACTGGGGAAAGTAACACCCACCCCTTGTGTTTGACAATACACCATATTGGCAGGAATGTAACGCTATTTTTCATAGCACTACATAAATCCTGCGGGAAGAATTCTGTTTTGGTTCAAACTAGGACTAATGGTCTCTCTATCTACCCTTTTTACATGTCCGGTCTTTTCTAAATCATCTCATTTCTAAATGCTATAAAAGTATAGAAATTATTTTCGGAGACAAATAAATCAATATTGGCATTTACGTTTTGAATGAAAGCATGAATTATAAATGTCCAAATAAATATGTCTGAAGAGGACTGGTCCAATCGAAATGCATTGTGGGAAATAGAAAGATACATTGTGGGAAATAGGGCAATACATTATGGGAAATAATGAAATGCATTGTGGAAAATATGGAAATAGGGACATGAAATAGGGAAATGTATTCTGGGAAATTAAGGAAATGCATTCTGGGAAATATGACTCTTTATAATACCGTTAGTCTCCATATCTTGTGAGCTCTGTTCCAATCGCACATCATTAGGGAAATTATACTAGATGATATCCACTGACATCACACAAACATATACTCGACTGGCTTTCACTGGTGGTGGTGATGGGGTTAGGATGAGTAGTATTTGTATTCAACCCTAGGCCAACGTGTACAGGATTTGATCCCCTGCCATGTGTCCAGTGACCAACCCTTCCCTGCTCCCTGCTCCATGTATCTAGGTTCACGGAAAGTTGTCTGGATGGAAGCGCATGTTTTCTGAAATGACCCAATTGTATTGGAAGCAATACTTAACCTCCCTGTAGCCGGCCTGGGCCGAGCAACGACATACTTGACTGGCTTTCACTTGGGGTGGTGGGGGTTAGGATGGGTAGCTATTGTATTCGACCCCCGGCCAACGGGTTGAGGGTTCCATCCCCAGATCACCCCTCCCTGTTCCTTCCTGGGATGTATCTGTATTCACGGCAAGTCTCTCTGGATGTCTCGCGCAGGCATGTTTTCTGAAATGACCAAACGATATTGGAAGCAGTACTTAACCTCCCTGTAGCCGGTCTTGGCCGAGCCGATTGCTGAAGCCGCCCCACAAAGCCCTGCTGGCACCTTGCAGACCGTACGCAGCGCTGGCCTGTAAAACAAATAAACAAGTGAATGCTGTGTTTCCAGACTCCAGCGGCAGCAGCAGCAGCAGCCCTGACTGGACCATTATACACTAATGGCTTTGGCATGTCCTTTTTGGGGGTAAAGGAGCAGTGGGGGGTTGGGTGGAAGAGGGGGAGGGGGGGGTTGGGGGGGGTTGCCAGGTCTGCCTAGTCCGTTCCCCCCTTTTTCACCTGGTTTAAAAGAAGAAGAAGAAAAAAAGGTGTAGTTCTGGGAATCTCTGTGCCTGTGCACTGAAAAGTGTTGACGGTTAAAAAAGCAGTTAAAGCATGTGATGTAGTATTGGATACAGAAGTATCACTCAACGTGGTCTCAGGTTCGAAGCGCCTGGGTAATATTCACCCGGGCGTGCGCACGCTGCCCCGGGATTGATGCGTAGCTCACTGCATTGTGTTTGATGTCGTTTTTTGAGGTCATTATGTAGGGTAGTGCCACTGAGGGTTTTAAGGCCCAATCCGATTTCTACCCCTTACCCCTTACCCTTACCCCTCCCCCTTGTTTTGAAGGGGTAAGGGGTAAAAAATGAGATTGGGCCTTACTCTGGGGAGAGCAAGAAGAGAGAGTGAGATAGAGAGTCAGAGAGAGATAGAGGGAAAGATAGAGAGAGTCAGAGAGAGATAGAGGGAAAGATAGAGAGAGTCAGAGAGAGATAGAGGGAAAGATAGAGAGAGTCAGAGAGAGATAGAGAGAAATATATAGAGAGAGGACCGAGAGATAGAGAGGGAGAGATTCAGAGTTAAAGAGAGAGAGCAAGCTCTACAGAGGGAAGGAGAGAGAGACAGAGAAAAATAGAGATAGAGACAGTAAGACAGAGATAGAAAAGGAGAGAGAGACTGATAGAGGAAGAGAGAGAGAGTAAGAGAAAAAGGGGGAGATACAGAGGGAAAGAGAGAGTGAGAGAGAGGGAGACGGAGAGGAATAGAGAGAGATAGATAGAGTAAGAGAGATAGAGAGAGGGACAGAGAGAGAGAGAGAGAGAGAGAGAGAGAGAGAGAGAGAGAGAGGAGAGAGAGAGAGAGAGAGAGAGAGAGAGAGAGAGAGAGAGAGAGAGAGAGAGAGAGAGAGAGGGAGAGAGAGAGAGAGAGAGAGAGAGAGAGAGAGAGAGAGAGAGAGAGAGAGAGAGAGAGAGAGAGAGAGAGAGAGAGAGAGAGAGAGAGAGAGAGAGAGAGAGAGAGAGGGAGAGAGAGAGAGAGAGAGAGAGAGAGAGAGAGAGAGAGAGAGAGAGAGAGAGAGAGAGAGAGAGAGAGAGGGGGAGAGGAGAGGAGAGAGAGAGAGAGAGAGAGAGAGAGAGAGAGAGAGAGAGGGGAGAGACAGAGAGAGAGAGATGTGGGCTGCCAGATTCGGTCCCCGTCGGGGGAGATGCTGCAGGACTCACACACTCGCTGCTCCCATTAGACAGGCTTTACTCACTCACAGGAACGCGCAGGAGACAAATCCCATTGGTCTCACTTCAGGAAGTGGAAGACGGGGAGAAAAGGAGCACAAAGGGAGGGGGGCCGGGCGTAATCGTACAGTAGACACAGTGCAGATGCAGCCACGGTGTGCGACACACACACAATCAGTGCGTGCGTGTGCGTGTGTGTGTGTGTCTGTGTGTCTGAGTCCGTGCGTATGTGTGTGCGTATGTTTACGCCTGCCTGTACTGGCCAATGAGAGAGATGCTTTGCGAGTATGCAAATGCAAAAAACGGCTTATAGGTGTACATGTGCTAATCTATGCGCACACACGCGCGCACGCGCGCGTGTGTGTGTGTGTGTGTGTGTGTGTGTGTGTGTGTGTGTGTGTGTGTGTGTGTGTGTGTGTGTGTGTGTGTGTGTGTGTGTGTGTGTGTGTGTGTGTGTGTGTGTGTGAGTGCGTCTGTGTGCGTGTGTTTCCCCCTCCTTACGAAGGCCCCCTCACTTTGGCAGTTAGACTTAACGACTCCCTCCTGTGATGACGCAAATGGCCCACGCTAGCTGACCCCCGTGGTACAACTTGTAAAATATTAGCCAGCAGGAATAAGGAGATGGCTTTTCCTCCACTCTCCCACTTAAACAGGCCAGGAAGGCGGGGTTCGTGAGCCCAGTCCTCCCAACCAGACCCCTGGCTTCTCAGGCTGGGCTGGAGGGCTGGAGGCATGGGAGGGGGCTGAAGAGTCCAGCAGCTCTAGGTTAGCGCTACGATCTGAGATGTTCTTGCCTCACTGTTCTCCACGCACATGCTAATGATACGCAACCTTGGTGCTAAGACTGACAGTACTGCCTATTGCAAAGTGAGCCATTTCATTTCATGCCGTGACTTTGTTTATATCTGCCTTTTGAGGAGCGGACCACAATGTTGCAGGAAATAATAATAGATTTGTTTTATCATTTATTATTGTTTAATAGTCCCTCAAAAAACAGGTTTAACTACTCCTGTCAAGTCATAAATGATCGCATTTGTAAATGAGATAGACATCTTAAACCTCAAAGGGACATATTTTAGTTCCAAGACAGGGCCACATGTGCAGGTATGGTTGACGTCTCCGGACTACCGCCACCTGCAGGTGAAACAGAGAATGACACAAGATTCATTCTGTCAAGGTTGGTCTGTTGATTTGAATTTTTGGCTTAATGAATGTGATGCTATTCTTTTTTGAGTCTATGTTCGTGTTTGAAGCCCTATTGAGCCAAGTGTTGAGCGACCTACATTCTGTGAGGGGAAGTGATCATACTCAGTGGTACAGGAGAAAGCATACAGCCGTCTTTGAACGACCACAAAGACTGAACAAGCAAGTGAAATACAGAGTCACCTCAGGATAAACTTAAAAAAATCTGTGTGTGTGTTTGTGAAGCTCTAATTCTTTTAATAAGACCAAACCATGACCTCCCAACACTGCAGCAGGACTCTGATTGGATCCTGTCCCACTATCCATACCGTAACAACAACGAACAACACAGTCCATTGCCTGCGTGTTAGCCGTCGTTATTTGCAGCCTTATTTTGCTAATGCTTTCTCTCTCTCTCTCTCTCTCTCTCTCTCACGCTCACTCTCACGCTCACTCTCTCGCTCTCTCTCTTCTCTCTCTCTCTCTCTCTCTCTCTCTCTCTCTCTCTCTCTCTCTCTCTCTCTCTCTCTCTCTCTCTCACTCACTCACTCACTCACTCACTCACTCACTCACTCACTCACTCACTCACTCACTCACTCACTCACTCGCTCACTCACTCACTCACTCTCCTCACTCAGCTCTCTCTCTCTCTCTCTCGCTCTCTCTCTCTCTCTCTCTCTCTCTCTCTCTCTCTCTCTCTCTCTCTCTCTCTCTCTCTCTCTCTCTCTCTCTCTCTCTCTCTCTCTCTCTCTCTCTCTCTCTCTCTCTGTGTGTTCCATACCCACCTCTGTTGCCATCACAGCAAGGGTGATGTGGTTTGGAGTCCTCTCTTTTTTACAGGAGGAGGTGGGTACGGCTGTATTTGTTTAAATGCCGATGGACCCTATGCTGGTGGGAACAGCACCGTTCAAACTACCACAGTGTTATCTTCCAGACAGTAAAACCTCACAAACCGACTGTAGGATAATGTTGAGTTAATCACGTATCCTTCCTCTCAGCACAGAGATACGCTTTCCGGTATGCATACGCATACATACGCACACACACACACACACACAGATACACGCATACACACACACAAACACGCATGCACACACACACACACGCACGCACGCACGCACGCACGCACGCACGCACGCACGCACGCACGCACGCACGCACGCACGCACGCACGCACGCACGCACGCACGCACGCACGCACGCACGCACACACACACACACACACACACACACACACACACACACACACACACACACACACACACACACACACACACACACACACACACACAGCAGGTCTGGGTACCGGTATGAACCGGCTGTGTCATCAAATGCCCTGATGGAGCGTTGAAGGAGACGCACATCAAACGCCAGGGCCTGAGGGACAGAACTGGACACGGGTTCAAACAGACACAGGAAGAACGCGCAGTGCCCAGTGGTGAGCCAAACGTGGTCGACGAGGTGGTTATAGTTATTAATCTTAGAGTAGCAGTTAGACATGATTCTGTGCTCAATATTAAGGACAGGTTTGATCCTCCAGATGCCATCTTGTGAACGAGCCGCTCCTAAACGAGGTAACGTCTGTCTGCAGACGGCCCCCAGACGGACGACTACTCCACGTTGATTGATTTATTTTTTTACTAAATGCTTCGGGTTTGGGTAATGAGACCAGAGGAATCAGGGCCAGAAATCCTAGAGTAGAGTCGGGCTGGAAATACAGAGCGAGAACGCGGACTTCAAACTTCACAATAAAAAAATTAATTTGACTACAAACTAAAAGTGCTGGATTGTGTCCAAGTACGGCGTGTGTTCATTAAAACTACACAGCGCGGCTTCTATGTTCTTCATTATCTTTGAAGGCAACATCATGCGTGACGTGACACAGACGGTGTACCACACCTTAACGTGTCATGTCTGTTACTTGAAGAACATGTACGTACGTCCGATGATATTATACACTATAATTAAAAAAACGCCTCTCCGATCCCAAGCCAGATGTGCGGACTCGGAGCGGCCTGGGGGGAAGTGGCTTCTTAGCGCTCTGTTGGCACAAGCAGGTCAATAACAAACAACCCAGTGGATTCCAGCCCCCTATGTTTGTGCGTTTGACAGCAGCCTGTTTGTCCAGAGCCTCGGAGGAAGGGGAAAGCTGGCCTGTGGTTGGTGGCTGGGGGCCATCATGGTGGACAAGGCCTGCTCTGCCCACTGGTAGCCCGCACGGCTACGCACTTAGCACTCCTAGCACTCTTAGCAGCGTCTGGCCGGAGCGGCACACCGCAGGGTTTCCGCTGGCTGGCACTATGTGAGGCGGTAGAATGTGGCTCACTCACTCTTTTTTTTTTTGCTGTATTGTTGTTGTAGGGTTTTTTTAAAGGGAGTTTGATGTTATGCTTTTCGCCATTAATCTTCAGGCGTTTGGCGACGTTTCGGTGTGATCACTTTACAGTCGACGTGAATAAACCTTGGGAAGGATGGGCCTCTTTTCCGGTGTACTATGTTACAGTGGGGAGCTGACCACCACATACGCCGTTTCAACCTGATTGTGATTTATACAATGCTGAATTTGTTGAACGCCTCTCCCTTTTCTTACACACTATCTTGTGGTTGTTTTTAACCTATAAATATTTAGTTGGATCATAACTGTACACTAAATCCACACAATTCTTCCTTATCAGAGCCAGAAAACAAGAAAAGGGGTTAATGCGGTTCACCTTGTTTGAGTGTCATGTTGCTTTTGTAGCTTGCGTCACGAAAAAAACCCCGCATTCTTCAACTTTTAAAGAAACTCAAACTAATTTACCCTCCCAAGTTCTGTTGTCAGACGATTGTCAGACTGTTATAAATCAAGAGTGTTGCTTCAAGTGAAGGTAAGACACTGTGAAATCGGGCTTATTGTGAATTACTAGAAGCCGTAATGAATCTAGCGGGGGGGTGAAACAAAGGGCATCACTTCTCAAAACGTGTCCTTTCTAAGTAGGGGCCTTGGAGATGAAGCAGAGAAATATATTTCAGAACTCAGCTCAGGCTGCCTGTTCCTGCCTGCAGGGTATTCGAGAAGAAAAAAACCTCAAGAAAACATTTCTGAGGAATCATCATTCATGTGTGGTTTGAACTCTTCAGACACAATGAAAAGTTACAGCAGCAATGTCAGATATTTGTGTGTGTGTGAAGGTGGTTTCTTTTGGGCTTTTTAGTTTTGTGTTGTTTATTTAACAGAATAATTCATTTTGCGGGCAAATAGGGCATTTCATAATTGAGATTTGACAAAGTGCAGTATAGCATTGATTTTAACACAGCAAAGACCCCAATTCAATCTCTTTGAGTGGCTTTGACTGGTAAAGGATCGTTTTCATGTATTTCTTTATTACATTTTCAATGCAGATGCACCTTTTCCCTTGACTGGGTTGTCATCCTGCCACAGTGAGGCGATGAAAAAAACTGGCTTATACAAGACCCCAGCATCGTTTACATGAGCGCTCCTCCGCTCTATTAGGAAAAGCCTGTCATCAGCGGCATTAGACGGCAGCGCACCGTAGCAATTACAACTCTCCTACACGGCTCGACTCTTGTTGAGTCTCCCCTTTTATTTTACTCTCAAACTTTCATTAAGTGGCGCGGTTTTAATGTACGATGGGCTGTGCATGGCCTGATTGGGCTTTTTACGTGACTCCAAGACAGAGCACTGATTGCTCATGCCCTTTATAGTTCCGTTAAACATTAGACCGCAACGTACCGTGAAGGAGAGAAGCTATTCTTCGTAATCGTCTAATCATAATAGAAGTCCTTTGTCAAAACAGGGCAGTGAACGGCTTCGCAATGGCTTGCCATGATATTCAGAGACAGAAACCGGTGGTGTGCCAGTACTAGTGAAGCTCCAAGAGGTCCGGTTCTAACGGATTACCTCTGAGGATAGGGACCTGACCATTACACACGTCAACAGCTGCCAATTGCTTTAGAAAGGTTGTTGGACCGCTTGTGGGAAGCGCTCCATAAAGAGAGCAATAATCCAACCCCATGCAGACATTGCCCTTACCTAAAAAAACCTCCTGCAAACCCCCCTGAGTGATCCCAGCTCTGCACCCTGCCCCGGCCCTGTTGTCCTCCAGCCCCGAGGACAGCAGGGGTTCCACATCGTGGGCCATTTGTCTGCGCTGGCGTGTGGAGTCAGGGGCATCTCCATCACACCAGGGTAGAGAGAGCTCCTGAGACTGAGAGGGGACCGGTCAGGGAAGAGGAAGGGGGTTTGTCGTGCGTTTTGTTACGTTTTCTGGTGGGTTGTGTGTGGAGGTCCTGTGCCTCGTTCCCTGCAGAAAGCGAGGCTCGGGGGTGACTCCTGTAGCAGTGGAAAAAGGGCTTTAAGAGCCCCGCGGGAGCACACGGCGGTTGGTAATTAGACGGCATAAAAGTCCTCACTTTCCACCGGCCCATTAGCCGGTGAATGGGAACTAAAGTAAACCGAACCTGACTGTGAAATTCTATTAGAGTCCGACGCTTTAATGGAATGTGAAAAGCAGGCGCACACTTCAGCGTTTATGTGGCGCTGGGCTTTCTCACGTCATCGGGCCCCACTCCTTCTCTCATCTTGTAAAACACACCAAAGACGATGCTTAAAGCCGCATCCATATATTTCTGACCACTAGAGGGAAGCCATTGGTCGTTACGCTCGTTATGTAACGCGATAACATCTATTATGTAAACATAATTTTTGTAGAACGGATCTTATAAACAAAATCTAGGAGCTTTGCTCCTTAATCCTATATTATGCTCCCACTGCAATGCCGTATTATTGGATTTGTCTGCAAACTTTCAAAAGACAAATTAAAACCAGACCGGTCTCTGGGTTGTTCCGATCAATTCTCCTCATAAGAGGATTTGTAGAAATAACAATATTTTGATTGGTCCCAAATTTCTCCGCTGGGATTATGGATGTACATCTGACCTTCTTCTCCCCAGTCATTTGTCCCACCAAAATAAAGAGAGTAGCAGTGAAGTAGCCTGCTGACCTAGCACACAAAGCGCCCATACTCACCCTTAGCCTCTCTCTCTGTGTTTCCACAGATGTTGCCCCACTCAGAATGGCACCCCAAGAGGGGCTCCAGAGGCTCCCAGGTCGGTGCCATCTCAGTGTTCACCTTCATTCACATCACAGTGTGTCATAGTCCCATGGCACACAACACACAATCACCCAATTCTGTGGTAATCGTCTTGTCTGGGACCACAACCATGTCACTATTATATCGATGCATCTCCCAGCTCCAGGTTTTACTCATTGCTTCCAATTAGCTTTGGCGGTGAACTGCATTGTTCAGATTTATGCTCCGTCTTCCCACCAGCATCTCTGCAGCGCTGTGGTTACCTCGGATTTGGCATCGACTACGTTTTCTAAGGCTGGGGGGATTTGAAGCGAGTGAAAGTAAAGCACATTGAACACATGCAGGGCCTAATAGAGAGAGCCAAAACACATGCTTGTGTCCGCTAGGCTTCCTTCCACAATCTCTTCTGTACAATATGTCGTGCCGTGTGATTGAGTGTGTGTGTGTGAGTGTACGTGCGGTCGCTCTCAATTGTGTGTGTGCTTCCAGTGCGGTTCTCGGTCTGGTAAACGTGCATAGGCGCTGTGTATTATTTTTTTTTCCGTTTTGCTGGTTGGAGAGGTGATGTATAATCGCATGGCAGAGCTCCAGGGGTACAGGGGGGAACAAACAACAGCTGGGCCAGCGGTGGTGCTGGCCAGGCCCGTTGTTGTTGTGGCGTCACCGTGTGGCCACCAGCCTTATCAGGGAGGATATCCTCCACCCAAAGAATGCTTGGAAGGAGTGTCTGCCGTGAGGCGGGTTGCGCTCGCAATAAACACTGGAGATTTAGCTGGAAAAACTGCAAGGGGAGTTTCGCAAAGGAGAACTCATGAATGTAGATCATCACTTTTTACCGTGAAGGATGATGCGTGCGTGAGAACTGAGTGCTGAGCTGGACTGGGATGCACTGTAACGTGAAGTAACAGTACATCGGAGCGTACTTTAACAAGTGTCGATCAGCATTTTTTCGCACACTTTTTGAAACGGTGTCAGAATGTGAATTAATGGCAGAGGGCGACCGATGCCAGGCCAGGCCCGTTGCGTTTGATTGATGGAACCCCCAAGCTGTCAGAGTCGGGCTCGGGTTCCAGACCTTTCTACAAACACTGGGAAAAGTGAACACAGGTTCCACCAAGGGGAGTTCTCCTCCCCAGGGTCCAGATACTAAGAGCTGACGCGTCAGAACCCAGGCGCTTGTCTTGGCCTCCCCTCTCATCTCCTGCCTGTTTTCCTTTGGCTCCCGTTTCCTGGGGCCATATTGTTAGCTACAAGACAGACTAGTTGTGTAGTGTGCGTGTGTGTGTGTGTGTGTGTGTGCATGTGTGTGTGTGTGTGTGTGTGCTGTGTGTGTGTGTGTGTGTGTGTGTGTGTGTGTGTGTTGTGTGTGTGTGTGTGTGTGTGTGTGTGTGTGTGTGTGTGTGTGCGCGCGCATGTGTGTGTGTGTGTGTGTGTGTGTGTGTGTGTGTGTGTGTGTGTGTGTGTGTGTGTGTGTGTGTGTGTGTGTGTGTGTGTGTGTGTGTGTGTGTGTGTGTGTGTGTGTGTGTATCCTACACGTTGCTCTGGAACTGGTAACCAGCATGGTTGATTGATTTTTACTGGGCAGTGTTTGCCAATATGCATACACCCCCTACCTCCCATGCCCCCCCCCCCCCAAAACACACACACACACACACACACCCTCCCACCACCTCCTTCAAACCTCTTTACAGCGTGTGCGGTAGATGTTAAAGCTGTAAGGAATTGGCAGTGAACCGTTCGACTTAAAAGCACATTGGTTTTGGACCAGTTTACCCGAGGAAGATTCGCTAAAGAAAAAGGGGCTGCCTGTCGACCGAGCCTTGTGTGACTCTCTAACCCCAAAACATTCGGAACCCATAACTGGTAAACCCAAAACACGGAGTTGGCCGTTTGGAAGAGCGGTCTGAGCGACCCGCAGGCCGCCACACCAGACGTCACTTTGAGGTGCATTCGAGTCTTACTACGCACACAACTTCAAAAGTTTTGAATCAGCGTTTTATTACATCTTCCCTCTGGGAGTTGCAGTCCCGGGTGGACATCTAACACGGCTTCCTTCTGTCGTGGGACTGGGGTCTTTGGAGGAGTTCAGTTGTGGGCTGGGAAGGTTCAAGAAGACTTTGCTCTAAAAGCCTTCGTCGACCACACAGAGGATGCGAGCAACAGGGAGGGACTCCTTTGTTTTGGTACAATTTACATAAGTCACATATTTTTCCTGGAATGGACACAGCAATCCACGGAGTGATGTTGTTGTTCGGAGCACTCTTGTTTTGTTTTTTTCTTCATTATTACGCTGAACCATTACTACCATCAGACTCGTATGAGACTATGGTGAGTCCTGTGGCGGGGTTGGAGGAGCCGGGACCTCAGCAGTGCTGATGGGGGCTGAATATGTGACCACATCCATCTTCCTTTGGTTTAAGTCACCCAGGAAACACCATCTGCTTAGTGCCGTGTGTCTGCTAATGTCTCCTAATCCTCCACTTCTGCTTTCATTTATCTTTCTCCGTTTGGGTTGTTTGTTGATCATTCTGTCTATCCTTCTTTCTTTCTATCTACCTATCTGTCTCACTGTCAGTCCCTCGATCTCTCTGTCCGTCTGTTTGTCTGTCTATCTACTTACAACTCATGTTTGTCAGTCTTTGCTACATTCTTTCCTTTTTCCCTATTCTCCTTCCCTTCTGTCCTTTCCTCCCCTCCTCAGAGGTTCTGCGTCGCCCACGTGAAGTCGTGACCGTAACCAAGAGTCCGGGAGTACCTCTGTACGAGGGAGCGGAGGCAGAGATACTGAGGGACGGGGGAGGGAGACTCAGAGAAGGGAGTGAGGTAGAGAGGCTGAGTCAGTCAGTGTAAGTACGGTGTGTTCCAGCGCCCGGCTGTGATTCACTGTATCGCCGATCTCCGAAACAGCAGCAGCAGCACGACCCCGGCTCCTCGTCAGATAATCAAAGCAGACAGATGCAATCAGGACCATTAAAACATCCGGCCGCCGTCGCCCGGATGGAAAAACCACACGCCAAGGGGGTTCAGACAGAGGGAGTCAGAGTGTAAATGACATCACCTAGGCCCAAACAATAGATGGACTGTGGTGGAGAAAATATATGCATCTCTGTAATCCAGTGCTCTCACCGTACTTAGGTTGGTCAACAAGGGCGTGTGTGTACGTGTGTGCACGTGTGTGTGTGTGTGTGATAGTGTGTATGTGTGTTGATATTTGATGACTTCATGTTGATATGGAAGAAGGTTAGCTTACATAGGAATGTTGTGGTCTGTGTGTGCGTGTGTGTGTGTGTGTGTGTGTGTGTGTGTGTGTGTGTGTGTGTGTGTGTGTGTGTGTGTGTGTGTGTGTGTGTGTGTGTGTGTGTGTGGTGTGTGTGTGTGTGTGTGTGTGTGTGTGTGTGTGTGGTGTGTGTGTGTGTGTGTGTGTGTGTGTGTGTGTGTGTGTGTGTGTGTGTTTGTGTGTATTGACATTATCTTTGGCAATTGATACTGTATTCAAGTGTTCTGCATGGTCCGACCGTTTCTCGTCAACATATCACTGGTCGCCTTCCTGGCTTTTCTGACCAGTGTGTGTGTGTGTGTGCTTGTGTACATGTTTTTGTGAATGTGTGTGTGGTGAGTGAGTGAGTGAGTGAGCGAGCGAGTGTGTGTGCGTGTGTTTGTGTGTGTGTGTGTGTGTTTTTGAGTGTATGTCTGTGGGTGTGGGTGTTTACAACACTGGATTAAAGGGTTAAAAGTTCAAGCCTGTACCATCTCAGCGATTGCAAATATGTGACCTCTTTGTCATTGCGGTCCATAAATGATGACCATTTGCGTAAAAGCGATGTGGGTTTTGTTCTTTGCACCAAATGCATCCTTCCACTCTTGAATTGTTTGCAAATAAACATTTTGATGTCGCCACAGTGGTGAGAAAAGAAGAAGAATATTTCCATTACTCAGGCTGCAGCAGCATTCTGTTGATGATACACAAAAATGAAATGTAAACAACACACACACTTAGAAACACACACACACACACACACACACACACACACACACACACACACACACACACACACACACACACACACACACACACACACACACACACACACACACACACACACACACACACACACACACACACACACACACACACACACACACACGCACACACACACAAACATTCATGCAACCACTCACAACCACAAATACACTTATATTTATTTATGATACCTACGTGTGTATTCATAGGTCATGTGTGTATTTATAAGTCCTGTGTATATTCATAAGCGAGTGTGTATTCGTAAGACCTGTGTGTAATCATAAGTCCTGTTTATATTTAGACAAATTCAGTTTGTCTCACAACAGGGCAGCGTAACGACAAACTAGCATCGTCTCAGTCGGCGCTCGTCTTTTCATGTCGTCTTTCCCTCCCCCGTCGTGTTCCCAAACCCTTAGATGGTACCCCGACCATTGGTCAAAACAAAGACCCCGCTGAGGACAAATTACAAATACTCCCAGACTGAGATGGAGCGCACACAGTGGAACAGGAACTGAAACCATGGCAGGTTCCCCTCTGAAACAAGGTGTGCGGATTAAGGGGGACTTCTCCCATCGGGGCCAGATTGCCGGTCTGTTTTGACGGCTCCCGTGGGTTTGTTTAGGTGGACGGCGGGCTGCGTGTTAATCTATGGGCTGTCCCGTGACGTGCCTGTTCCTCTGCTAACAGGCTCTCTCCTAAAGCCATTGCTCACCAGGGGCCCCGGTGTGGCTGACGGATCTTCACCCCGGGCCCTCGGCCAAGTGAACAGACCCCTGGTTGTGTACGGCTCTTCTCACGCACACACAAGCACACACTCACACACACACACACACACACTTACACACAAACACGAGTAGAAAGTTTTAGATACGCATCTTGATGTGTGTTGTTTCGTATGAAATTGATTATAAAATATCAATAAATGACAACCCCGACCGGCCAGGGCTTCGTGCCCCGAGCAGTTTAGCGTTCTCGACCACATAGCTCCAGCCTTGAGTTTGGATCCTCTTTTTCTGTCTCTTTGGTTTGTAAATGGTTCGAGGGGTGTGTATGCCTGGTGTTCAGTTTGTTATGTTTACACCTCCACAAAAGCACCCACTCTTCGCTAACTTAAGACCTTGACTTTATCTGTAGAGCAGTGAATGGAGTGTATGAGCGAGTGTGCGTGTGAGTGTTTGTCTGTGTGTGTCTGTGTGTGTGTGTGTGTGTGTGTGTGTTGTGTGTGTGTGTGTGTGTGTGTGTGTGTGTGTCTGTGTGTGTGTATGTGAATGTGTGCGTGCGCGTGTGTGTGCCCGTGCGTGCGTGCGCGCATGCGCTTAACCCCGCAAATCCGCCACCATTTCCCCATGCCCTTATTAAGGCAGATGAGATCAACACCCCCATGTTCTTTTTGTGAGGAGCATGTTTCGGGACAAGGGGAGAGCATGGTGAAGGGAAAAAACACACGGGTTGATGGACGGTGGCGTGCGCTCAGACGTAAGACACAGCCCGGTGTTCAAGTTAAACATCTCAGGAGAACCTGGGGAGAGAGACGTTTCCGGAAGAGACGCGTGTTCTCTGTGTGGTCCTGGCACGTGCACACCACTCATCAACGCGGGCCATGTTCTCCATGTTCTCCATCAGAACAACGACATTATTCACCACCTGATACTTTTACAGCAGCAGCACTTGAGTTGACACTCGAGGCTGGGAGTTTGGGGATGACTGGGAAAAGGAGGGGAGGACTTTATCTGGAGCGTCTGGGAGACTGGGAGTCTGGGGGGGGGCGGGGGGGGAGTCAGTCTAGGGGGACGACAGGCCCCGCAGGAAACAGTCCAGGCCCCGGCATGAGAACTGGCCTTTTATTTGATGGTTGTATTGTTTTGCTTTGTCGTGTTTTTGTTATTTTCTTTAACCGAACGCAACTTGGTCCATTGACGCAACTATCATTCCATGAGTTGCAGACATGAAGATTAATGACCCAGTTCATGGAAAGGACAAGGGAGTGTTTCTGATTTGTACATTCAACAATACTTATTCTCAATGGTGGGTTTAAAAGTTATATCTTGCCCTTTCCTTTGTAGACGTCTTTTAACATATAAAAAATAATTTGAGGTGCACATAGGCAGTCCTCCACAGTCCAAAACAGTATTCCTTCTACGTTTTAAAAAAAAGGTCATAAATAAACAATATATATACAATATTGCAACTTCCAATCTGAACTCGTGTAGCGGTTTGTAAACCCGAGCCTTATGTCCGATGTGCCCCAGGGGGCAGGACTGTATCCATGAGCTGCCGCATATCAGTGGGGTAGATAGTGGCGGAAGCCTCCGGACGTCCATACACCGGTGACCAGGCCATCGGAGGGCCGGACAGTCGTCGAGGTCAACAGAACACACAAATCCACCCTGCTCCGCCCCCTCCCCACCACCCCACCCACCCCTGCACCTGGAGTCAATCCCTCCTCAAGCCTCGTCTCGCAGGCCACAGTTTGGCGATCAGCTTCGATTTTTTCTTCTGAGTAAAAGAACAAAAGTTCTGTCTGTCGACGTAGTGCCAGTTAAGCCTAAATGGATTCAGTGTTTGGGAGTTGGTCATGTGTTGCTTTGTTCTTAAATTAGTGTAATGTGTTGGCACAAGCGTCAAAGTGTGCGTGTGTGTCTGTGTGCGTGTGTGACTGTGTTTTTTTTTCTGTGATGTTTGTCAGCCAGCGTTGTCTTTGTCACTGTCTGATCTTTGATCAGCTGTAGCTGGTTTGGTTCACACTGAAATCTTTGTGTGTGTGTGTGTGTGTGTGTGTGTGTGTGTGTGTGTGTGTGTGTGTGTGTGTGTGTGTGTGTGTGTGTGTGTGTGTGTGTGTGTGTGTGTGTGTGTGTGTGTGTGTGTGTGTGTGTGTGTGTGTGTGTGTGTGTGTGTGTGTGTGTGTGTGTGTGTGTGTGTGTGTGTGTGTGTTGTGTGTGTGTGTGTGTGTGATTATGTCTATGTGTCAGACAGAGTGTGTGCGTGCATACGTGTCCACGTCCCGTAAACCTAAGTGTTTGGAGACACTGGATGAAGTGTTGACTTTAAGCAGTCCAGCTGTTCATGGGCTGCCATCTCCTCACCCCCCTCCCCCGCCCCCCTCCACCCTCCACCTCCGCCTAATAAGTCTGCAGATTAGCCCAGAGACGTGTGTTTACATCTCCGCTGTGCAACGCACGTCAGTGGCAGAGCCAGTAGCGAGGAGGAGGAGGAGGAGGAGGAGGAGGAGGAGGAGGAAGGAGAGCAGGAGGAGGAGGAGGAGGAGGAGGAGGAGGAGGAGGAGGAGGAGGAAGAGGAGGCGTTGTTGGTGGAGAAAGAGAGATGGGGGACTGGACAGAGAATGGAGGGAGCAGTAAAGTCATCTGTGGACTGATTTCCCGCATGTATCTCCTCCTGCTCCTCCTCGAGCTCCTCCTCCTCTTCCTCCTCCTCCACCTCCTAGGGGTGCTGGTTAGCAGATCGTCAGTCCCCCATCCCTCCATCCCTTCGTCTCCCCCGTCTCCCCTGTCTCCACCGTGTCCCCCGTCCCTTAAGAGAACCACGAGCACGACCCCCTCACACACTCAACACACCGCGTCCCTTTTCTCTCGTGTTCTATTCAGCAGACGATGGAAAGGTCTGATGTGTGACTACTGCAAGAGAAAAGAAAATGTAACCGAAATAATAAAAAGCGCCGTCGGGACAGATGCCCAGGGGAAGGCACTCCCAGATGTGTTGTTTAGGCACAGAGGGCAAACCTCCTGCCGCCGTCGCCAAGGTAAACAGAATCACTCTCTGCGCCTGGCAGCCGGTGTCAAGTTAATGGGAATTGGGGTCGCTGCGATCTGATAACATTCTGTTTTCCGTGGGGGCAGAGAAAGGGAAAGTCTCAGGTGCTTATATATAAGTACGCTGGGAGCTACATTTGACCCGTGTGTCGCCGTCCTGGTTGTTCCACTGCTGTAGGCAAAAGAGGCTGTGAACTTCTCACTTTTCCCCCCATGCAACGCACTGTCTCGCGCCACTACAGTGAGGTGTCTCTAGCCCCACCCGCGGGGCTACTCAAGGGTTGTTAGCACAAACAAGAGAGCAGAGCTGGTGACCGTCCATTCTGTTGGAAAGGCCAAGGGTGAAATCTCTTGCTTAGGGGCATTGCTAATGAGCGCTTTCGCTTAGCATCAGGCGTCGCGTTTAGCCGTGCTAACTATGTTTTCCCTCTTAATGTTTTATGTGGCCTGTCCAAATGTTTAAAGGGTGCCATGAAATACAGTTGTACAAGTATGTCTACTGCTATTAAAGCAAGGCTACCCCCCCCCCCCCCCCATTGTTTTCAGTCATCTTTCAGCTTAAGAGAGCCATTTAAGGCCTAGATCAATGCCTGTGTTATTAGACTGTCTATTTGCGCAGGTGTGTGTGTGTGTGTGTGTGTGTGTGTGTGTGTGTGTGTGTGTGTGTGTGTGTGTGTGTGTGTGTGTGTGTGTGTGTGTGTGTGTGTGTGTGTGTGTGTGTGTGTGTGTGTGTGTGTGTGTGTGTGTGAATATCTGTGTGTGCTTGTGTGAGGATTTGTCTCAAAGGATGTGAGGTGTTAAGTTGTAGCATTGTAACTTGGTGAGTGCATGTGATCAGGATGAATCTTGGTTGGGGCCCAGGCAAAAAAAAAAACAGTTGGTTCTCATTGTGATCAGTGTCTCTCTCACACCTGTAATTCCCCTTTAGCCTCGGTAGAAAAGGGCCACATGAGTGATGTGAGTGACAGCAGCAACTTTCTCTCTCCCACCTATAAGAATGATATGGGTGACGGATGTGACTGTCTCTCACACCTGGAAGAGTGATGTGAGTGAAAGCAGCGACTCCCTCTCTCCGTCATGCAGGAGAGAGACAGGAGTTACTTAAATCTCCAATGGACTCTTTTCACAGAGGCGACAAACACAGGTGTTGCTCGTAGCTCCTAAAGCCTTCTGCTTTTATGTACCACGTCCCCGGTAGTACCTCTACTTGTTCCGTCTATCGCCCGAGCCCCGCCGGATGCAAGGGGCAGACCACTAATTAGTGTTATGAGCGACACCTGTGTTCCTCACTCAATGGGGACCACTTTCTCTTACAAACCACCCATTACGCCTGCACGACAGAATTCTGCATCACTGCGTCAGATCCATCGACGAGTTGAGATCACCCTGTATAACCTTCAATTTTGTTAGCCGCTTTGATTGCATTTAACTCAGTTTAATTGTATTTAGTCCTGTTTTATTGTATTTCATTATTACTATGTTTGGTTTTATCCTGTGTCTCCTACATGGGAGGCATTATAAAATCAAATGTATTATTATTATTATTATGCTTATGATGATCCTAAACCAATGGAACATCTCCCCCCCCCCAGTCTTCAGGCACCACGGTGACGGTGGACATCGCCGTGATGGGCGAGGCCCACGGACTGATCACGGACCTGCTGGCCGACCCCTCGTTGCCCCCCAACACATGCACCTCGCTGAGGGCTGTCAGCAACCTGCTGACCACCCAGCTCACCTTCCAGCCCCTGCACCGCCAGCGGGCAGCCCCCCAGCTCATCCTGGGGGAGGCCTACACCTGCTCCGACTCGGAGGACGGGCCCGAGAAAGGGGAGAAGACCTCCATTCACAAGGTAAGGGGGGGCCACCGCGGATAAAAGGGGTCTTGTGTTCTGTGTCGTCGGCAGCGTGCGGCAGGAGAGCGGGTTGAATGGGGACCAGAAGGTTGCTAGTTCGATCCTCGAGGTGTCGCCCGAGTAAGACGCCGAACCCTTTCTGCTCCTGAAGAGCTTGCGGTCGGCCTGCGTGGGTGACACCGCCGTAGGTGTGTGAATGTGTGTGTATGAATGGGTGAATGTTTTCGGCAGTATTGTAAAGCGCTTTGAGTGGCCAATGGTCAGAGAAACACTATATAAATGCAGTCTATTTACCATTGTAAGTGGTTTATTTAGTCTCAAAATCAGAGTTTACAATCATATCTAATGTCTGATGGCTGACAAGGTAAAGTTTTGGTGAACCGGGTGTTTCACTTATTTCTTTCGTTTTAACCAATCATGTTACAGGAGGCGGGGATCTGTTAGCGTGTGATTGACACTCGGTAGTAAAAGTGTCTGTGAAGGTTACCGAATCAGCACAACTGGGACTGGTGGGTCTGAGATGAGTGCTGGATGAGCTTAAGTATTAGGTGCCTGGAGTATTGATTAGGGAAATGGAAATGGAGAAGATCCTTTAGCTTTTTGATTTTTAGATAAATGTGGCATTTGAATTTATATGATTATGTGCCCTGTGATATATTACTGTGTACATTTAGGTGGCACGATCAGATATTTTGGAAAACAGACATAAACTTTGTCTACAAACATGCCCAGTGCAGAATGGAGGAGGGTTTGGCCTCTGGGATATAGAATACACATTATCAAAACCTGCACAGAAAATAAGAGAGGTCCATTTGTCTCCCTGTAGTCGTTACAATACTCTCCATTGTGGCATAGCCGTATGAAAACACGCTGATGGAACCACCACTCACAGTGTGAACCCCCAGTGTCAAAGGACGCACCTCAGAACAGACTTCAGGAGCGCACTTTAGGATGGAATATCGAAGGAAGTGATCTATGTGTACTTTGTTTTTGCAAGACATCGCACCCTGACCCATTAAACTCAAATGATTTATATAACAGGCGGGCGTCCACACACATGTTCATCTGCTAGCCCATGTTTTGGCTAATGAGTGCTTCCTGCTCTCAGGGCTTTTAGCGCGGAATGGAGAGCAGTATTTTCATAGACCCGAGCGGAGAAAATAGAGCGAGTCTGAAAGCTCTGCTCTGCTTTTCACTGCCACAGCTGTGTCAACATGACAGATATACAGCCAAAGAGAGTGTGTTTGTGTGTGTGTGTGTGTGTGTGTGTGTGTGTGTGTGTGTGTGTGTCTGTGTCTGTGTCTGTGTCTGTGTCTGTTTGTCTGTGTGTGTGTCTATGTGTATTTGTGAGCGAACTTTCACAGGTGTTTGTACGTATGGGGGCAT
>OLKM01000110.1:387909-447639 GCA_900291075.1 Melanogrammus aeglefinus | reverse complement strand
CTACCGTGTCCCTTCTAGCCTGCAGACAAACCTTTCACACATTCAGAGGGAACACAGTCTTACGTCTTTGCCACACTTTTTATTTTGTGATATCATATCATACTACTTACTATTACACTTACACCACATGCCATACACTTATACACACACTTTATACACAAAAAACCATCCCTTATACAATACATCTGTTGTATTTTCTACGTGTATATCGCCGTACTTGCTCACGTGCTCTGCCTTTAAGTACAAGTGCTCCGTCTCCTTTACCCGGCAGAGGACCCAGTGTTGGTGTCGTCGGACTACGAGAGCACCCACGAGGGGAACCACAGCGACGGCAGCGACGCCGCACCCACGGAGGACGACTCGGAGGAAGGCAGAGGCTCCTCCCAGAGTCTCCTGCTACACCCACTCATCCCTCCCGAGGTAGGGATGCTTTACGCCGACGTCGCGGGGGGCTAGGGGGCGTGCCCCTCCTGGCCCAAGGACACCAGGTTCGACACCCGATGGATCAGTGTTTATGCAGGCCTCGTCGTGTGGGGTGATTAAATCGAACCTACTCCTAAGTGAATGACCCGTATCTATTGACTAGACAGTACAGAGTAACCTGACAGCCCCATTGCAGTCATTAATCACAGACACCTTTTCTAAAGGCCCTATATGTTATAACCCGACAGCTCGTTAATGTCCATCCCAGCTGGCATCACATTGATTCTCTTGAGCAATTGATTATGGCAACACCAAGGTTTAAAGAATGAAGCTCTAGTTAATCTCCAATAAAATGAGTAACCTTGAAAGGAATTGTTTTATTTTAATTTCTGATTCTGTTCCTAATTTCCAAGTCCAAATAAGTGCATACGTTGTAGAGCCGTCGACTATATCGAAAATAGGGATCACATCAAGTTTGAATTAGTGTCATCGATGGCTTGTGTTTGGAGAATAGATAGAAGACATGGCTGGAGTTAGGACACATAGCCTACGTTGAAAAAGCCTTAACGTTAAAAACTAGTGTAAAACCACATTTTATTAGCAGTCAACATATAACACAACCCTATATCCTGTCAATCCATACAATCAACCATACAATTACCATATGGCCAAGCGTCACCCACTCAGACATATCCTCCAAGCACAGCCAATGGGGCTCAGGATTCATTCTCCCTGGGCTTTACTGACGTGCTCGCAGGGCCAGGCGATTCAATCCACAGAGAGGTCAGAAATGACATTTGTCCCCCCCCCCGTCCCCCCCCCAATACAGGATAAACCTATGCTGGCCCCCATGCCATTGTTGATGGACGATCTGGAGCCCCTGATGAGCCAGTTAAACAACTGGAACTTTCCCATCTTCAACCTGATGGAGAAAACCAATGGGAAGTGTGGACGAATCCTCAGTCAGGTGAGCCTATCAGAGGGCATCGTCGATTTCAGACCTGAAGAGGGAGGGTCGAGGCTCAAATGACTGCCACTGATTGGATGGAGTATTGGAGATGTTAATGTGCACTTGCCACTTGGGGATATAATTATTTTTAGGAAAAATGTAATCTGTGTCCTATTGCTGATTGACATCCGATCTGTAGTTGATAAGTTGTTGACCAGGACTTTAGGGACTCGTGGGTGAGATCAACATAATTTATCATTTCAGGCAGTGGTAATTATAGTGTAAAATCAATGATCGACCACAACCTTGATAAATGGTATAATTTGGAAAAAGTCTAATCATGCGGCAAACATCTTTGGTCTAAGCTTTCTGTTTTTCATATCATGGATTTAAAATTGGCTAAATTAATTATTGAATCAAATTTCTTGAATCTGAAATCCAAGTTGAATGAAATCTAATGTTGTTGCTTAAGCGTCATTGTTCTAATGCATGTTTATGTTTTGTTAGGTTGCTTATCGGCTTTTCGAAGACACCGGCTTATTCGCAACTTTTAAGATTCCGGTGCAAGAATTCATGAACTACTTCCATGCCCTTGAAAACGGCTACAGAGACATACCATGTAAGGACCAGGCAGCACTCTCATTGTATCAAGCTTCACATGCAACAAACTCACTGAAGATGTCATGTCGATGGACGACCACTAGAGGGTGGTACTACACTGCTTTCATTTATTAATTCATTCACGGAAGCTAATGAAACACTCCCGTTTCACACGTTGATGTCACTGAACCTTGAAGCCAAGAACAACCACAAGTAGTGCATCAATGCCCCCTAGTGGACAACACAAGACTTTATAACCGTTTGGATTTTCTCTCTTCTTCCGATGAATGAATAGATCATAACAGAATCCATGCCACAGACGTGCTCCATGCAGTCTGGTACCTCACCACACAGGCAGTACCGGGGCTACCCAGCCTCATCAACCACGACCACGGCTCCACCAGTGACTCAGGTGGGTCACCGGTTGTGTGTGTATGTGTGTGTGTCTTTGTGTATGTGTCTTATGTGTGTGTGTCTATGTGTGTGCACTAAGCAGAATTCACAGTATCAACAAATTACAATTGCAGGTGGATTATAACCGTTCTTTGGGAGGCAGGGCTGAAGGAGGCTATTTGAATAGAATAATGCAAATGATAAGGAATGAATAATTATGGGCAGCACAGGTGTTGTTTGTGTGTGTGTGTGTGTGTGTGTGTGTGTGTGTGTGTGTGTGTGTGTGTGTGTGTGTGCGTGTGCGTGTGCGTGTGTGCATTTGCGTATGGGCCTGCCTGGGAGCACAGCCGTAGAGTTGCACAAGTGCTAGTGTTCCTCACCACATCCTCCTCACCCCTCACCCTCACTCCCTCTCCCCCTCGCTCTCCCTCTGACTCCCCCCACCCCATCCTCCTCCCCTGTCTTTCCTCACCCCTCTCCCCTCCCCCCTCTCTCCTCACCCCTCTCTCCTCCCCCCTCACTCCCTCTGACTCCTTCCTCCCCCCTCTCTCCTCTCTCCTCCCCCCTCTCTCCTCCCCCTCGCTCTCCCTCTGACTCCCCCCCTCCCCCAGACTCTGACAGTGGGATAACTCACAGCCACATGGGCTACCTGGTGTCCAAGACGTACACCGTGTCGGAGGACGGCTACGGCTGTCTTTCGGGCCTCATTCCCGCCCTGGAGCTCATGGCGCTCTACGTGGCCGCCGCCATGCACGACTACGACCACCCGGGAAGGACCAACGCCTTCCTGGTGGCCACCAGCGCCCCACAGGTACCCAGATCAACACACGCACACACACACACGCACGCACACACTCGCGCACGCACACACACACACACACACACACACACACACACACACACACACACACACACACACACACACACAGACACACACACACACACACACAAGACACACAGAGCCACAACACACACACGCACACACACACACACACATACACACACACACACACAGCACACACACACCACACACACACCACACAACAGACCACACACACACACACACCACAGACACACAGAGGGCCGGGTCACTAACAGAGGCTAAAACGGAGCTTGACAGGGTCTTATGTGTGTTTGCCTGTGTGTGTGTGTGTTGTGTGTGTGTGTGTGTGCGTGTGTGTGTGTGGTTGTGTGTGCGCCCCTGTCTCCAGGCGGTGCTGTACAACGACCGCTCGGTGCTGGAGAACCACCACGCGGCCTCCGCCTGGAACCTCTTCATGTCCCGCAGCGAGTACAACTTCCTGGCCAACCTCGACCACGTGGAGTTCAAGCGCTTCCGCTTCCTGGTCATCGAGGCCATCCTGGCCACCGACCTCAAGAAGCACTTTGACTTCCTGGCTGAGTTCAATGCCAAGGTATCGTTGTTATTAGCTGTACACGTCTACCCGTTGCCTCAGGTCTACGGACACAACCACACTCAGAACCCCAAAGGCCAAGCTTCGGACCTGGGGCAACAGGGCCTTTTCTGTTGCCGCAGTTCCCTCCCTCTGGAACTCCCTCCCCAACCCGATCCGCCAGCACACTCCCCTCATTTAAAACCCTGAAGCCCTCAAAACCCAACTTTTTTGAGATTGCTTTCACCACATAACCTCCTTCCCTTCTGTCCCCTTCCCCCTTTTTTAAAGTCTTTTTACTAATAGACATTCTTATTAAATGCCCTTATATTGTCCGCCATTGAGAAGGGTGGCATGAACGCACCCCTGGGCCAATCAGGGAAGAGACGACCTGATTCTTAAACAGAGGCAGGGGCACAGTCAACCAGAACCGATGATCTCAAACAGCACGTCACTCCCGAAGAGATGACGGGTGGCGATGGTATTTCTAACAAAACTCTTAACAAAACTTCTAACAAACTCAAATAGCAACTCTTAATTCTCCCCTACAGCACGTTTAAGGATGGCTTCTGGTCTTTCAGTTATTGGGGATTGCAATTCACACTCTGGTTGGCTTACGTAATGAAATTTACGATATTTTCTTCAGCATACCTCACGGCCGATAAAACAAAAGATAAAGTTAAGGGTTCTGGTTAGGTGTGGGGCTGAAATGTCCTGTGGCTTTCAAGGAATGAAAGGTGTTATCACAGAGTACAGAAATACAGACAGCTCAAGTACAAATAATAAAGTCGAAACGGCCGGCGCTGCTTTTCAGGAACTCTGGCGCTACATCTGGCAACAAGCCGGGGTTTTTCCATTGCGAGCATGAAGACCGCCGGTGGTATTATGACGCCCCAGCCTGTTCGCCGTAGCATTTGCAGATTACTGGAGCGCCACCGGGGAGTGAAGCACTATTCCTTGTGGTGGCGCATCCAGCTCCTCCACCACTTCTTGGAAGGCAAATGAGCTTTGCTTTGAAGTCGCAGTCAAAGTGCTGCAGTGGCTCTGCTCTGCTTCCTGGATTATTAGTTCCCAGATTGCATTACACGTTACAAAATCTTTCTGTCAGTTCACTCCGGGAAAATGCAAAGAAATCACAAAAGGAGTTTGTGTTTTCACCCTAAGGGATATGCATGTGTGTTACTGAGGGCTGTTCTATAAATACTCATTTCCACATGAGTATGTCACTAGGCATTTCTAGGTCAACCAAACCAACTCCCAGCACCTTCTGTTCAGGATTTCAACAAAAGCGCCCATCCCATGCTTCCCTTTTGTTCCTCTAGGTGGGGGACCAACAGTCGGCCGGTATTGACTGGTCCAACGAGAACGACCGGTTACTGGTGTGTCAGATGTGCATCAAACTCGCCGACATCAACGGGCCCCTGAAATGCAAGGACCTGCACCTCCAGTGGACCGAGGGCATCGTCAACGAGTTCTACGAACAGGTGTGTAGATAGATAGATAGATAGATAGATAGATAGATAGATAAGTACTTTATTCATCCCCACAGGGGAAATTCAGGGGTCCAGCAGCCTACAGTGTGTTGTCCAGACAAGCATTCACCAAGCAATACACTCATACAAACACAAGTAAAGACACAGACAATAACGGTTGTTAAAGGAAAAGTAAAAAGGCTACTATCATTAAGAATAAATAAAAATAAATAAATAAATAAAAATAAATAAATAAAGGCCGTGCCCCTCTCAGATCCAGTCCCCTCAGAGAAGAATCAAGACTCTGAAGTTAAAGTCAAAGTCAGCTCTATTGTCAAATCCAAAATATGTGCAGGACAAATAGAGGAATCGAAATTGCGTTTGTCGCTGACCCATTGTGCAATAAGGAGAAAGAAGGAAATGATGTAAAATAATCCTGAATAGTGCAGAGGTAAGCTTAAAAAATACAGTATGTACAAAATAAAGTTTAAAAAGTAAATGGAGGGAAGTGTGCAATATGAGGAACATTATGGGTCCGAAGTCCAGAGTTCTGGGGGGCAAATGGAAGGGGGTTTCAGAGTACAGAGTTAGTTGGGGCAGAGGGGAGGGAAGGGAGAGAGGGGGGGAGGGACCTCACGTACATAAACAGCATTGTCTGGTGGCTTACCCGACACAGAGCCACAGCAGCGAGCGAAGCTGACCTGTGCACTGCTCTCGACAGGGGGACGAGGAGTCCAGCCTGGGCCTTCCAACCAGCCCCTTCATGGACCGCTCGGCCCCCCAGCTGGCCAAGCTCCAGGAGTCCTTCATCACCCACATCGTGGGCCCGCTCTGCAACTCCTACAACTCGGCCTGCCTCATCCCTGGCCACTGGGTGGAGGCGGAGCTGGGGTGCGAGGGGGCGGAGCCGGCGGAGAACGAGGAAGAGGTGGATGAGGAGGAGGAGGAGGAGGAGGAGGAGGAGGAGGAGGATGATGATACAGCTGAGGAGGATGCGTCCAGCGGCTCCGAGGCCTCCCGTAAGGACCCCGGCCCCTGGTCTACCTGTAGTAGCATCGCTACATACTTTGACCCGTCCGTACCGTACCTTAGCTGTCATAAACCTGAGCGTGCTCCAAATGTTTAGCAAGCTGGTGTTTACCGTTTGGTCTTCTCTTGCTTCCAGAGAAAAGCGCTCAGAAGAAACGGAGGAAAGTGTTCTGCCAGATCACCCAGCACCTGATGGAAAACCACGAGATGTGGAAGAAGGTGACCGCCGAGGAGACCCAGAAACAGGCCCAGGCTCAAGGGGCGGAGTCCGGGCGTCACGGCAACGTGACCGAGCCAATCCTAGCCATCCATGAAGAGGAGGAGGAGCCAGGGAGCAAAGAGGAGCTTGTGGAGGGGGAGGAGCCAGATGAGGGGGAGGAGCCAGAAGAGGCGCCAGAGGTCGCCGTCGGCGCCGAGGATGACGATACACAACAATAGCCACAGTCGACACAGACAGACTCTTAAAGAATATTAAAAGAAAAACACTTAAGGAGAAGCAACAGGAAAGAGACAACAGGAAGTATGGCATCAAAAATGAAGAGAGAGAAAGTGGCATGTTGTTTCTCGTTTTTTTTATGTTTTTTTGTTTTGTTTTTCAAGAGACTCCTATTTTATTTGCCAGCACATCACTTTGGACACAACACTGTAGAATTTTGGAAATGTGTGCCTATGAGGGAAATTAAACTCAAAAACAGGGTGGGGCGAAGCTGTGTTTTACACATTTTATCAGGATATACTCCGTATACACTAACTTTGAAGGAGCCTTCCATTTTCAGTATGGAATCACAGATGTAATTTGGGATACTGACTCTTTTGCTAATATCAGGAGACGATGCTGACGGAGGGCTCAGACCTGCAAACATAGGACTGCAGAAATTTGCTGCCAATTTATACATTAAGGAATATTTTATGAAAGCAGTTGTCTGCAAACGTCACTCTCGGCTGTATTTCCATTACAGAGTGGCTTTGGTCATGTCGAAAAACAGTTCAATGAGGTCAACTTTCTATGCGTGGATTACAAAGGGAATCGAAACCAACATTGACACATTTGAGGATTTTATCTTAGTACCCTTTCACCTCCGACCGAATAATTAGCCCCTTTCATCCATGGCAACGGACGTTCAATTGACCCATTCCCTGATGAATACGATTTGTACAAACCTCCAGGACGTAGCATTTAAAAATATGTATAATCTGATATAACAGTATCAAGTCATTTCACTTTACGTTGTACAAATCTTTGGTTAAAATGTTTGTGTGTCTGTGTGTGTGTGTGTGTGTGTGTGTGTGTGTGTGTGTGTGTGTGTGTGTGTGTGTGTGTGTGTGTGTGTGTGTGTGTGTGTGTGTGTGTGTGTGTGTGTGTGTGTGTGTGTGTGCGTGTGTGTGTGCGCATCTGTTTGAGTGTTTGAGGGGGAGGGGGGGGGCTGTCTTAGTGTGCACATAAACATTTAATCGCATTTGTCCTCAAAAATATCCTTAGAAAACCTCACGTGATCGACGGCAGTCTCCGCCCACTATCAATAGAATGCACTAAAGTGATCCCTTCCGGTCGCCTCATACCGGACCTTGCTTCCAATGCTGTTGTATAGAGCGTGTGATTGACCAAATCAGTGGGCAAGATATGCACTTCCTTTTCAGCGGTCAGCAGCAGCAACAGCAGCAGTCGAATACGACATAAATACAATGTTTATGTGGTGTGTGGAAAGGGAAACGTATGGCAGGACAACAAGTGTAAAGATGCATCCAAGGAAATCTTGAACATAGAACATGAGCCAATTACTTACATGCAAGAACCCATTTAACCCCTGATCAGTAAGAGAGGAACCAGACATGCCCCTGCTCATCATTTATACGACGGTCAGCCAACTGCAAATTGGCGACGAAAAACAGGATTTCTCTCAGAAAATCCCTAATGTTCAATATGTGTCAGGATTACAATAATCACAGATTGAAGAACAGTCCACAGAGACCCCGTTGCAGTGGGTCGTGTGCATGTGTGAGTATGTGCACGTGTGTTATCTTAATACAGCGTTTGTATTTACATCCTTCCAGGTGCTTCCCTATATAAAAAAGAACGCTTTTTTGGAGCTATCCAGTGTTTCCTCTTTTCTATTCAGGAGCGGGTGGGCGGTCTGGGAGGTTGGATGAGGGAGGCTTTCGAAGGCTGTAATTGTTATTCACAGACGACCCCATGGCATGTTTATTTTCCTACCCATTCCTTGGATCTGCGCACTGTGTAGGCAGTGGCGCGTTAGTATTAGCGATCATCACAATGTATTGTGATAAGTGGAAGTGGTAGCCATTCGGATTTCAGTCACACCTGTTCCACATCTATGCTTGCTTTTTTTTATGTCTTTGTTTTTATATAGTAGGCCTATTCATGTATGTTTTGATTAAATTTATTTGACTGCTGTTCATATTGACATGTATTATAATTCTATCGATGGGAACCAAACAAGCTTTACAATTCTGTAAACCTAAAAAAATCGACATGTATTTTTATATAGTTGACACATGGTTAAGTAATTGTTTCTTTTTGTTTTCCTCACTAGTATCTTGCACTTACCACATGTAGCAATACTTACACAAGGAAGAAATACTTATGTCCAAATATACAGTATTTGTTAAAATAAATGATTGATTTCCTTGCAGGTTGATGCTCCATTTTGTACAATATGTATGCTGTACAGACAGAAATATTAAAACAAAAAAAATCTTTAGATATACATTATTTATTTTTACCATTTTGTAATTTAGACACTATACTGTAGCTTCTATATTGCCAGACTTACTGAAAGTGCCTATTGGTATTATGTATCATACAGTGAATATGTTTGAAGACCATTAGAAATTGTCACAAGCTGAACAATGTGGATGTTGTAATGTGAATACATTGAATTACAAGACTTTAATTTCTGTGGTATAAACCTGTTCTTGTGCTTCATTTACTACTCCAAACAATGACTAAATAGTAAATACTGTTATTCCAGCAGTCATGTTATACTTATTTTCTGCTTTTAAAATGATTTAGTAAGTAAAGTATCTTTGGTTGCATGTGGTATTTGTTCAAAGGTTCTGCAGTGTGGTATCTTCAATAGTTCAATAGGCTAGCCAGGTGTACTGTGATACTAAATGAAACAGAAGCTAATTAGTGTTATGGGCTACACCTGTGTTTGCTCCCTACCTTCTGAGTGCCCTAAAGCTCCTTTGGCTCAGGAAAACAGGAGATATGAAAGAAATATGATGGAAATAGCATAAAGTGAGGAACTTTGCATTTTATTTTTATTTTGGCTGAAAAACATTTTTCCTCCAAACTCCCAAATGGGACCACATCTTCCCTTAAGTGTGCCAAAGATGGGCTGTAATTTGGAAGTGATTGAATAAACCTGACGGGAGATATTACGTTTTTTGTTCATTTTGAAACTGGAGCTGGACTTTGGGGCTGCTATTGGGATCAAGCCCCCGCCCACCTTCACTGGAGGTTCATACTGCAAGACGTAGGTTGGTGAGATTTAAAGTGATAAGCTTTTTACCTTCATTTTAATCTATGCAGGTTTAATATAAATAATGGTTCCCTCTTTCATCTGACCATTTCAGACCAATCAAGGGATGATGATGTTGACTATGATGATCAGTCAATTGAAATTTCTACTCTGTGTGAAGCAGGTAATAAAGAGACTATTGCCTTATGATTCTCACAAGAACATGTTAATAATAATTGTTATGAGGAGAAACCTGATTTGGTTTTCTGTGAAGAGTGGAATTGGCATTGTGAAACCATCTCTGGCATTGTGAAACCATCTCGATCGGTGTAGTAAGTACTTCCTGTACTGGGGGAACGTAGTCCCAATGATAAACCAAACATTAATAACACTAAAGACAAAACCGTCAGAGGTAAACACTGTGAGACCACACTTACTACAATTGTGTTCAGTGCTGCTACCCAATAAATATTTGGGAAAATAAATTCTATTATAAATATGTTACTTTTTAATACAACGTAGGTTTGGAAATTGTAAATTTCCTTGTTGGTTTTGCACAAAACAATCATAGTGACCAGGCAGCATTTTTTAAGTTCCTCAGGACCTCTCCCGTATTGTCCACTACAAGTGTGGACGAAACGGGTAAAGAATATCCCATGATAACAATGACATACGTCAATCCATTGACCTTGAATGATAGAATAAACAAAGATAAGTTGGCTTTGAGATTGAGTTTATTAAACCAAAATACCAATGGGAACACCAGTTATATAATTTAAAACCACAAAAGCAATTAAGCAGAAAGAAAATCAAACTGTAATCAAATAAAACGAGTTGATTGATGATTGGTGCATTAATATTGCATTCTTCAGTAAGTCGGTAAATACTCCTTCAGGAATTCCTTATTTTACCAACAGAGATATAGATATATATATGTTTCACTTCTTATGAAAAATATACATAAGTCGTTTTGGATAAAAGCGTCTGCTAAATGCCCTAAATGTAAATGCGAGTCGATTGCATTTCTTGGCTGCTATAACACACACCGAGCCAAAGTCAAATAGCCGGGTTCCCAACAACTGTACAGCTCCTGCAGAGCCCTAACATCCTCCAATGCATTATGGGCATTGTAGGTTTTCCCCAGGAAGTGCCGCACCAGATTCACCTGTGAATAGCTACCTATCCTTGGATAGAGCGCCTTACTGAGTAGGAAGGTGTCCAAGAATCTGGAGCCTAGCTGCTGGAACTGCCTGGTGAGGGAACACCTGAGTAGCGCTCTATCCAGTACAGGTTTGTCAAAGCGTCTGGCGCCGTGTGCGGCCAGCAGCACGGGCTGCTCTAAGGACCGCAGGAAGTCAAGGAAGGAGGTCAGGGCCTCGGTCAAGGTGACGGTGGGCACGGCTGTACCCTGCAGGAGGAGGGCGCCATCTCGGACGCTGAAGCCTGTGACCTCCGCGGCCCCTCTGTCGATGTCGATCTTGGGCATCATGTACACGTTGAAGGTGCGGTCGCCGCTGATGGCTGCCAGCTGGATGATCTCACACCGCCAGGTTTCTGAAAGGGGTGTGAGTGTGTGAGAGCGAGAGTGAGAGAGACAATGTGTTGGGTCGTGGTGCGTTAGAAGAATGGATGTGAACACAGGTAATAGCTCTAGGGATCTCTTCTCTAGCAGTTTGTCTGTTCTGGGCGACTGTAGAAACATTGTGGTGAAACAGGCAGGCTCCGTGGAAGAGGAAGCACACTCTCTACGCAGATATAGGCCTAAACGGCTCATTAAATGTTAATTACTTACTGATAAAAAGTATATTCCATTTCTGCCAAGTCCATACAACAGATGTTATTTCATTGTACACAGCAGACCTTTCATTTCTTCGACAAAATCAAAGAAAATTATCGCCTGCAGGTCTACGTGAGACTCAACACAAAAACATATTTTTCCCATAAATATTTGTCATCACAATTGGACAGTTCTTTGTACAAAAGTAGTTGGCATATCGACATAAGTGGGCGACGGCCTCATAGGATCATCGATAAACATGTTATGAAAAGGGGTTCGTGTGGTAGCCTACCTAATCCTGTGGCCTCCAGGTCAAAGAAGACCACCGTTTTACCCCCAGACGTCTGCAGGGGGCGAGAGAGAGGGCATTGGTCGCAAGTGAATACAGCCGGTTAGAGGACCATCATTTACTAGACGTTATTACACTGTCTAATAACAATACAATTTAAATTCGTATTCTAAATCATGGATGAAACTGATTTAGCAATATTGTCGGAAAACAATTTAATTTCCCAACTCAGTAGGCCTATACCACATTATTTGAAGCATGAAAACTTGACTTTTGTATAATATATTTACCATGAACAACACATGATAGGTGGATAGTTTTACATTACCTTGACGGACTGCATATCGAAAATAGGCAGGGATCCCGTGAAGCTGTTCCGGAATAAAACTGAACGGAGGGCCGATCCTTTTCTAATGAAGGGATAGCTAGACTTTCATTTTTGTGAAACAGAAACCAAACGTGGATTTCTCGCAGTCTAGCGGATGCGTTCCTGCGTGTTGGCGCACACATTCTGGTCGGAGCAGGTAGTCGTTTCGCCACTGTTTGTTTGGCAGTCCAGGGGTCTCATTTATTAAACTGTGCGTGGAATCGTTACTAAAAGTGTACGTACGCCCAAAAGCCAAGTTTTGCGTGCGCCAAAACATATTCAGATATATAAAACCCTGCGTACGCATACGCACACTTCTAAGCAATCTTTGCTTTATAAATCACTATGCCTACAAGAGTGCGCAGCTGAATCAGCTTCACGTTCCGTCCTGTACACGCCCCTTTTAAATCATAAATGGTGAACCAAACGACCTCATGAATGCGATCTGCATATAAAACAGACTCAGATGGAAGTATTATGTCTTGTCGGAAAGAATGGCAGAAGGACTGAGAAAAGCAAAATTTCACGGAGGTTGAAGTGGAGACACTTGTGGGTGAGGTGGAGGCCCGAAAAGTAGTTTTGTTCGGCGGTCACGGGATTGGGATCACTAACAACAAAAAGCAGAGTGAGTGGCAACATGTTGCTGCAGCAGTGAACTCTGTCAGTGGCACGGAGCGCACAGTCCCAGAATTAAAAAAGAAGTGGTCTGACATAAAGGTACATATTTTTGTGTACCAATGAATCGTTATGGTCCCTGAAGACCCTCGTGGTGCTATCCCACAAAACAATGACATAGGCCTACGTCAATCCATGGACCTTGAATGATATAATAAACAAAGATGAGTTGGTTTTGAGATTGGTTTATTAAACCAAAATACCAATAAGGACACCAGTTATATCATTTTAAACCACAAAAGCATTAAAGTAGAAAGAAAAAGAAAAAACTAATAAAATAAAACGAGTTGATCCATTATTGGTGCATTAACATTGCAGTTGTAAGTCGGTAACCTTTCGCTAACTCCGATAGCGATGTATTGTTTGACTTTCTAATGACAAATGTACTTCTTGTAAGTCGCTTTGGTTAAAAGCTAAATGCCCTAAAGATAAATATAAGTCAACAAGTGCTCAATTGCATGTCTTGGCTGCTATAATACACACCGATTCAAAGTCCCTTGACTGGGATCCCAACAAATGTCGGCTCCTGCAGAGCCCTAACATCCTCCAATGCATTATGGGAATTATAGTTTTTTTCCCAAGAAGTACAGCACCAGATTCACCTGTGAGTAGCTATCCTATAGAGCGCCTTACTGAGCGGTAAGGTGTCCAAGAATCTGGAGCCCAGCTGCTGGAACTGCCTGGTGAGGGAACACCTGAGTAGCGCTCTGTCCAGTTCAGGTTTGTCAAAGCGTCTGGCGCCGTGTGCTGCCAGCAGCACAGGCTGCTCTAAGGACCGCAGGAAGTCAAGGAAGGAGGTCAGGGCCTCGGTCAAGGTGACGGTGGGCACGGCTGTACCCTGCAGGAGGAGGGCGCCATCTCGGACGCTGAAGCCCGTGACCTCCGCAGCCCCTCTGTCGATGGCGGTCTCGGGCATCGTGTACACATGTTTTGGGTATTGGTGCGTTAAATGGTAGGATGAAAAGAGTGAACACAGGTAATAGCTCCAGGGATCTCTCCGCCCCTCGCACGCCCACCCCCCTAAATCCCCCGATGATTCTGCTGATGTCTAAGCGACACCGATGTCTGCATTTCGGGCATAAAGTGAAAATGAGTGTGAATGAGTGTGACCCTCAAGTCAAACCTCCTGATATATAGATGTGTGGAAACATAGTGACATAGAGAGGACCAGAGAGAGGGACAGAGAGACATAGAGAGACCGAGAGAGAGACATAGAGACACAGAGAGAGACACATAGATAGACATAGAGACAGATAGAGAGACATAGAGAGGGACAGAGAGAGAGAGACATAGACATAGAAAAAGAGAGAGAAACATAGAGAGGGACCAGAGAAAGTCTATTATTTTATATATATTCATACAGTGCAAAGATTCTGTCCAATTGAATATATATTGAATAATTATCCTGTGTAATTATATTTATTCAGTTATTCATTTTATCATTCTTTTTTTATGTATATGAATTTGTATTTATCACTTAATCTCTCCTTTGCTGTACTTTTGACTCTTGAGCTGCAATAACAACTGATTCCCCTGTCTGGTTTTATTGCTAAATGGCTGTGTGTGTGTGTGTGTGTGTGTGTGTGTGTGTGTGTGTGTGTGTGTGTGTGTGTGTGTGGGTGTGTGTGGTGTGTGTGTGTGTGTGTGTGTGTGTGTGTGTGTGTGTGCGTGCGTGCGTGCGTGCGTGCGTGCGTTCTTAGTCAGCTCCAGGTCTGGTTTGATCTGACGTGTTTCTGACAGCGTGGATAAGAGCTTTACTATCTTTGTTTGGTTTGTTGTCTTGTCTGTTTCCTAACTCTGAAAAGTCTTTAGTCATTTTCTTCTCCTTCAAAGTAATAAAGTGTTTCCTTAACTTTTCATCAGATTTTATTTTGATACATCGGGAGTCACATGATTTTACAGCAGACAATACAAAGTAAAACAGAACTGCCCTTTACGTAACTATAGTTCCGCCATTTTAACCTCGGACATCATGACTTGGACCTGGTGGTTTTATAGCCTAATATGGACCTCCTCAAACCTTTGCTCTGTCTCATCGTATCACTTGATACAGTTATGGGTGTGTGTTCTGATGGAGCCCAGCCCTGATCATCATAAAGATTTTCGGTGTTCCTCATTTGATCTGTCTTCACTGAGGAACCCAGCAGCTCAATCTCTACACTCAGAACCTTAAGAGCTGTGCTAATGTTCTATCTCGGTTCTAAACACTTACTTTGTGTTTTGGTGAACACCTGCATATTTTCCTTCAATTGAACTTAATTTCCCTGCGTGAGAGAGAGACATAGAGAGAGAAAACTTTGAAAAAAGTAGATCACTTGACTGTGACGCAAAACATAGAAAAACATAAAAAAAAAAGGTATGTCCGTTCTTGGCGAATGTAGAGAAATTGTGGTACGACATGGGTGCTCTGTGGAAAAGCAACCACACTCACTACGTAGACATAAATGGCTCATTAAATGTTAAATACCTCAATTCTTACTTTCCTGGTATTATACGCTAAATAAATCATACAAGTTTCCATCTCTGCCGGACCATACAACTAGGTGTCACTTAATCATACAAACCAAACCTTTCATTTCTTCTACAAAATAAAAGATAGTTGTTAGGCCTAATCCAGTAACTAGATCGTTTTGACATTAAATAGGTGTGGCTGACGATTGGACAGAATGGTACACATATGCTCTTACACTCCCATCTATCGACAAGTAGTTGGCATAGGCCTATACTAATCGACCTTAGTGTGCCACTGCCTCGTAGGATCATGGATAAACATTTTATGAAAAGGTGCTTGTGTAGTAACCTATCTAATCCCGTGGCCTCCAGATAGAAAAGAAGAAGACCGCAGTTGTACCCCCAGACGTCTGCAGAGGGCGAGAGGGCATTGGTCGCAGGTGATTACAGCTGGGTGGATATTAAGACAGTTACATTGTTACACTGTCTAATAACAAAACAATATAAATTTGTATTCGAAATCATGGATGGAAATGGTTTAGAAAAGTTAGGAAATCTTAAAAAGTCGGTAAACAATTTTCGTTCCAAACTCAGTACACATTATTAGGAGCATGAAAACGTAACTTTTGTATTATACATAACATAAACAACACTTGGATAGGATAGGTGGATAGGTCTACATTACCTTGATGGACTGCATATCGAAAATGGGCAGGGATCCCGTGAAGCTGTTACGGAATAAAACTCTGAACGGAGGGCCAATCCTTTTCTAATGAAGGGATAGCTAGACTTTCATTTTTGTTAAACAGAAACCAAACGTGGATTTCTCGCAGTCTAGCAAATGCGTTCCTGCACACACATGACTTTGGTCGGAGCAGGTAGACATTTCTCCACTGTTCGTTTGCATGGGCCGTCAGGGTCATACATGAGCATGACTTAAGAGAATACAAGTAAACAAACTAACTAGCATCCCACTTCAACTAAAACAGAATAAAAAAAACTGTGTATAATTGAAAGTAGGCTAGGTAGTCACCGATTGTGCCGCGTCATGACGCGGCACAAGAGGCTGGGGACCCATGGTGACATGTTGGACCGAAATCACCCAAAACCACCAAAGTCGAACTCCAGTCTGCCTTTTAGCTGCTTGCAGAAGTTTTCCTCTCGAGTTTTTTTTTTTTTAACCATAAAGAAATCAAAAAAAATAATATTTCCTGTTTGCAGGGAACATTATGAATTTAGATTAGACTGAAGAAGCAATATTTATTTCCATGAAGAAGTTATAGTGTCGGATTGACCCAACACTTCCTTGTCAGGAAAAGTTCTTGTCACAGCGAATATTTTCTGCTTCAACAACCAACATGCATTGAAAAGGTTCTTCTAACTACACACTAGAGTGAGTGAGAGAGAGAGAGAGAGAGAGAGAGAGAGAGAGAGAGAGAGAGAGAGAGAGAGAGAGAGAGAGAGAGAGAGAGAGAGGTTAAACTGGTTTGACTCCATGGTTCTGGATTGTTTATTTGGAATTCAAAGATACCATTTATGTAGTAAAAAAAAGTCTGATTTGTCAATTTTTCTCTTTTATTTTTTGGAATTGACCACTGAAGCCATATAATACACCCTTATGCAAAGAACTTTGCAATTATTGACTTGAATTTGTGAAATTAACTGCAAATCTTTGGAGAGACTCTCAGACAGGCATCTACAACTACCCTGTTGTCAATAAGTCAACAAGCACTGCTAGAATAAACACTGAGCCACAGACTCTTGGTTGGGATTCCAAACCCCGTACAGCGACTGCAGAGCCGTAACATTCTCCAATGCGTTGTGGTTATTGTTGGGTTTTCCCAGGAAGGGGTACAACAGATCCTCTTGTTCATAGCCGTCTAACCCCGGAAAGAGCGCCTTACTGAGTAGTAAGGTGTCCAAAAAACTGGGGCCCAGCTCCTGGAACTGCTTGGTGAGGTAACACCTGATCAGCGCCATGTTCAGTAAAGGTAGGGCAAAGTCTTTGGCGTTGTGCGCAGCCAGCAGTATGGGTAGGTTAAAGGACCGCAGGAAGGCGAGGAAGGAGGTCAGGGCCTTGTGCAAGGTGACGGTGGAAACGGCTTTATCGTTCTGGAGGAGTTTGCCATCTTCGACACTGAAGCCTGTCCTCACCTTGGTCAGAATGTCGATGTCCCCCTGAGGCATAATATACACATTGAAGGCGTGACCTCCGCTGATGGCTGCCAGCTGGATGATATCACCCCCTCTTGTTTCTGAGAGGGGAGGGGTGTGATTGAGTGAGCGTGCGTGCGTTAATGAGTGCGCAAGTCTGCATTAAAGAGTAGACAAAAAAGTTTAAACAAATAGAATATCTCTAAAATGAGACAGCAAGCAGTTTAGCATGTAATCACTAGGAGTTGGCTGTGAAAAGTGGAGTTCTGGGAGACGTATTGAAAAGCATGCAGTGATGACCTCTAATGCATTCGAGGGACAGGACATGTAATATCACAAGTGATAAAGTGATGAAAAGGTGTCCGTGTGCAGTTGGCCTACCTGATACACATCACTGTTTGCTGGTCTCCAGGTCAAAGAAGACTAAAGGTCTCTCAAGAGACGCCTGCAAAGGGCGAGACAGAGGCCATCGCAGGTCGTCATAACATTCGGGTAGAGTATGAACGTAACCGATAGACGTTATTACATTGTACCTAATAACAATTCAACTGTGTAATCTAAATCATATAGGGAAATTATTCAGCAATGTTAGTTCAACGTAAAAAAATCGGCAAAAAATAATATAGATAAAATGACACTTAAACTGTTACAATATACATACGATTAACTATCCTCGTGTGTAAAACATTACCGTGGAAATCGGCTGGAATTCCATGATGACAAAACTCTGCAAATGTGTAGCACAAGGCAAAGTGACTGTGACTTGAGATAATAAATACTGGGTTTACCTTAAAGGATGTCTTGACTTGTTTTTGTTTAACCGAAACCAACCAGGTAGGGGTGTGGCAGGTGCCGCACCCCTACTGTCCTGTCTTGTCTTGACGCGATTGCGATTCAGCCTAGGCAAAGCATGCACACACACTCATAGCCAGACAGAACGACGAACAAGTTCTAGAGTGGTCTGCAGTATACAGCAGTAGCGGTTCTAGACAAATGTAATAGGGGGGCCAAGGATGGGCCAGTGTTAAACCAGAGGGGCACAAACAATGATATTTAAAGATTATAATTCTAAACTTTATTTTACTTTAAAATCATCAAACATTTAATAATAGTTAAGATTTTATAACTTCACCAGTCTGTATTTTTCCGTCAAACTATCTTAAATTGACGAAGCTTATGCCCAAATCATCAAAATCATATAAATATTTGTTTTGTAATAATTGCAATTACAAGCGTGCAAGAGAGGTAGGGCCATAAAAAATTTAAAAAAAAATTACAGTAAAGGGTACAAATACAGTGTTTCAATGTGATAAAAACCTCTAGCGTACAACGAAGTGCAAAACAATTAGTCATTTCTTATTTATTTGATCAGTTTCAGTGTGGAGAAACTGTGTTCTTCCCTTTTAGAAAACATATTGTTCTTTCCTCATTTCATGATAACTGCTATTAGAAGAAAAAAACGTTGGGGCATGCATTACATTTTGTTGCATAACCATCCCTCCCTACTTAACACGGACAGATAGCCTGCTACTCTTTACTCAAATGTATTTGTTATCCCAATGCAACAGCCAAAACGGACGAAAGCAAAAAAAGAAAACAAAAATACGTGGTTAATCACAACATTGTGTAGCCTAGACCTAGCAAGGATACTGACATTTGGATACTCGCTTCTGCCTCGATGAGTTTGGTTAGATTTCCTAAAGTTTCTAAAAAATATCGAGACCAGAAATTTACAAACTTAATTTCATCATCAGTTTGAGGAACTACAGTATCAAGGTTACAGTATGTGCAAGAACAACAAGTCACTTACTAAAATAAATAGTTTTTCTTACCTTTGTCTCTTGCAACAGGAGAAATCGTGGCTCCTTTCTCCAAGAGTAGTTGGTGAGCTGTCGTGCAACGAGCAGCAGCACCTTGGTGCTAATTTACCGGTGTATAACGTTGCATCGCATTAGTTCCGTAAAATCAGGATATTGGAAAATTGTAAATATCCTTGTGGGTTTTGCACAAAACAATCATAGTGACCAGGCAGCATTTTTTAAGTTCTTCAGGACCTCTCCAGTATCATCCACTACAAGTGTGGACGAAACGGGTAAAGAATATCCCATGATAACAATGACATACGTCAATCCATTGACCTTGAATGATAGAATAAACAAAGATAAGTTGGCTTTGAGATTGAGTTTATTAAACCAAAATACCAATGGGAACACCAGTTATATCATTTAAAACCACAAAAGCAATTAAAGTAGAAAAAAATCAAACTGCAATCAAAGCGTAATCAAAGCGTCTGCTAAATGCCCTACATGTAAATGTAAGTCGCTTGCAATTCTTGGCTGCTATAACAAATACCGAGTCAAAGTCCCTTGACCGGGTTCCCAACAGCTATACAGCTCCTGCAGAGCCCTAACATCCTCCAATGCATTATGGGCATTGTAGTTTTTCCCGAGGAAGTACTGCACCAGATTCACCTGTGAATAGCTACGTATCCTTGGATAGAGCGCCTTACTGAGTAGGAAGGTGTCCAAGAATCTGGAGCCCAGCTGCTGGAACTGCCTGGTGAGGGAACACCTGAGTAGCGCTCTATCCAGTACAGGTTTGTCAAAGCATCTGGCGCCGTGTGCGGCCAGCAGCACGGGCTGCTCTAAGGACCGCAGGAAGTCAAGGAACGAGGTCAGGGCCTCGGTCAAGGTGACGGTGGGCACGGCTGTACCCTGCAGGAGGAGGGCGCCATCTCGGACACTGAAGCCCGTGACCTCCGCGGCCCCTCTGTCGATGCCGATCTCGGGCATCGTGTACACGTTGAAGGTGCGGTCGCCGCTGATGGCTGCCAGCTGGATGATCTCACACCGCCAGGTTTCTGAAAGGAGTGTGAATGTGTGAGAGCGAGAGTGAGAATTAGAGAGACAATGTGTTGGGTCGTGGTGCGTTATATGGTAGAAGGATGGATGTGAACACGGGTAATAGCTCTAGGGATCTCTTCTCTAGCAGTTTGTCCATTCTGGGCGACTGTGGAAACATTGTGGTGCAACAGGACGGGCTCCGTGGTAGAGGAAACACACTCTCTACGTAGATATAAACGGCTCATAAAATTCTTAATACTGATAACACTGATAAAAAAAAAAGTATATTCGATTTCTGCCAAGTCCATACAACTAGATTTCATTTAATTGTACACACCAGGCCTTTCATTTCTTTTACAAAATCAAAGATAATTATCGCCTGCAGGGTCTTGTAAATCAGACACAAACACATCACAAAAATGACTTGGGAGGGAGGGAGGGGCTCAGCCTTTTTCAGGAAGAGTTTAAGCCCCCGCTATCACCGCCGCTGTGTAAGCATAACCCAGTAAATGTAGGCCTATTTGGATGGTTTCGACATTATTTAGACGTGGCGATTGGAAGGATGTACACATGCCTATGCATCAAAAGGTAGTTGGCATATCGACATAAGTGGGCCACGGCCTCATAGGATCATGGACAAACATGTTATGAAAAGGTGCTCGTGTGGTAGCCTACCTAATCCCGTGGTCTCCAGGTCAAAGAAGACCACCGTTTTACCCCCAGACGTCTGCAGGGGGCGAGAGAGAGGGCATTGCTCGCAAGTGAATACAGCCGGTTAGAGGACCCTAATTTACTAGACGTTATTACACTGTCTAATAACAATACAATCTAAATTCGTATTCTAAATCATGGATGAAACTGATTTAGCAAAATTAGGAAATCTTAAAAAGTCGGTAAACTATTTAATTTCCCAACTCAGTAGGCCTACACATTATTTGAAGCATGAGAACTTGACTTGAATAATCTTTTTACCATGAACAACACTTGGATAGGATAGGTGGATAGGTCTATATTACCTTGATGGACTGCATATCGAAAATAGGCATCCCCCGAAGCTGTTACGGAATAAAACTCTGAACGGAGGGCCGATCCTTTTCTAATGAAGGGATAGCTAGACTTTCATTTTTGTTCAACAGAAACCAAACGTGGATTTCTCGCATTCTAGCGGATGCGTGATTGCGCACACATGACTCTGGTCGGAGCAGGTAGACGTTTCTCCACTGTTCGTTTGCAATAGGCCGTCAGGGTCATTGTATTCATGAGCTTGACGTAAGAGAATACAAGTAAACAGTTAGCTTTTGGATCTAGCATTCCACTTCAACTAAAACAGAATAGAAAAGAAGTTAATAGTCCACGTAAAATACCTGCGTATAATTGAAAGTAGGCCTATTGGTAGTCAAGTCACCGATTGTGCTGCGTCATGACGCCGCACAAGAGGCTGCGGACCGTGACATGTTGGACCGAAATCACCCAAAACCACCGATCTCCTGTCTGCCTTTCAGCTGCTCGCAGAAGCTTTCCTCTCAGGAGTTTTTTGTTTAACCATAACGATATAATAAAATAGAATAATATTTCCTGTTTGCAAGGGACATTACGAATTTGGATTAGACTGAAGAAGCAATATTTATTTCCATGAACAAGTTATAGTGCCGGTTTGACCCAATTCTTAAGAAATTCAGAGTCCTAGTCACAGCTAATATAAGACAGTGTTACACTAGTAATGTAACAATATGTGGCGGGCGTTGGCTCAAGAGTGACTGGAAGTTTGTATAGCAGCGTGTGTGTGTGTGTGTGTGTGTGTGTGTGTGTGTGTGTGTGTGTGTGTGTGTGTGTGTGTGTGTGTGTGTGTGTGTGTGTGTGTGTGTGTGTGTGTGTGTGTGTGTGTGTGTGTGTGTGTGTGTGTGTGTGTGAAAAAAATAAAACAAAATTGAATGAGCCAGTGAACCAACGGTTTTAAACGGAATTCAAACACTGGGATTTAGAGAAATACGTTATGGACTGCAGAGTTTTGTTTGCACGAGCAAAGGAAAGGAGCTTTAACGGATATAGGCCTACATTTAACCCGATTTACCCGTCAAATAGCTATAGGCCTGTGATGCGCTCTGTATCAATAGGCCTACAGACCATACGCTGTTCTCACTCCTATAGTTACTAAACTGTGGATAACAATTAATGAGTTAAACAGTTTTGCTCATTAATGTGTGTTCATATAGAATAAATGTTTAAACTGGTTGGACTGCACTGGATTGTTTAGCATTTTTAATTGACCACTGCAGCCATAGCCTATAGTTAGACAACTGGAACTTCCCCATCTTCAGCCTGATGGAGAAGACCAATGGAGTCAAGTGAGCTTATCAGAGGCCATCCTCGATTTCAGACATGAAGGGGGAGGGTCGAGGCTGAAATGATCCCCACTGATTGGATGGAGTATTGGAGCTGTTTATGTGCACTTAGGATATATATATTTTTTTATTAGGAAAAATGTAATCTATGTCCTATTGCTAAATGACTTCCGATATGTAGCCTAGTTGATAAGTTGTTGACCAGGGTTTAAGGGATTAGTGGGTTGATCAACATTGTTTATCATTTCAGACAGTGATTATTATAGTGTAAAATCAATGATCGTCCACAACCTTGATAAATGGCATTATTTGGAAAAGTAAAATCATGCCGCAAACGTATTTGAGCTAAGCTTTCTTTTTATCATTTGATGGATTTAAAACTGCCAGAATTAATTATTAGATCCAATTTCTTGGATCTGAAATCAAAGTTGAATGAATTCTAATGTTGTTGCTTAAGCGTCATTGTTCTAATGCATGTTTATGTTTATTAGGTTGCTTTTCGGCTTTTCGAAGACACCGGCTTATTCTCAACTTTTAAGATAAGATTCCGATGCAATAGTTCATGAACTACTTCCATGCCCTTGAAAACGGCTTGAGAGACATACCATGTAAGGACCAGGCAGCACTCTCACACACAACAAACTCACTGAAGATGTAATGGGGGGGGGGGCAAATGAATTCACACACACAAACAAAACCTTTGCTGGCAATCATTATATTGGTACTAGACTTTCATCTATTATTTCATTCGCACAAGCGAATGAAACACTCCCGTGTCACACGTTGATGTAAATGAACAAAAAAAACAAGAACAACCACAAGAAGTGTATCAGTGCCCCCTAGTGGACAACACAATACCTTATAACCGACTTGGTTTTCTGTTTTCTCCCTATGAATGAATAGATCATAACAGAATTCATGCCACAGACGGAGGAAGGCCGAGCTCTCTGAGTGGCCAACGACGTGCGTCGCGACGTAGGTCGCGTTGGTCGCGACGGAGGTCGCATTGGTCGCGTCGGTCGCTGTGTTGGTCGCTCGTCTGGCTGCTTTCAGCCGCTCGGTCGCTCAAAGTCTATGGGCGGTCCTTAATCAGTTAATTTGCATGTTATTAACGTTTTTTTTGCGACAGTTGAAATACCAGAAAGCCATGCTCTCTGGCGAAAGCTTCCTACAGCTCTTTATTGCAAATATTATTTTTATATTGAAGTAGGTCAGTTTGAAAATGTTGAAATCGTTGGTCTATCAGTAGGCCTATCAATACAAATGTATTAGTTGTAATTTGGGGCGTATTCAAATAATGTATTTTATATGTTATATATACTGTATATATACTGTATTTGTTTTCTTAAATGTCATTAGGCCTAAGCCTAATAAGGTATATTAGGCACAAAGCACTTCGTTATAGAGTGATATATTAGTTGTAATTTGGGCGTATTGAAATAATGTGTTTTAGATATTAGGCTATATATAGCCTATTTGTTTTGTTAAATGTCATTAAGACTATAAGGTATGTTATGCCTACAAAGTTCTTCGTAATAGAGTGAACGATTTTTATCGGTCGTCATCAAAAAAAACATAGGCTAAGGGGTAATAATGTCGTTTTTTATCAAATATAACATGCCTAAAAGGGGTAAAACTGTCGGTTTTTTATCAAATCAAACAATGTAGATATTTATCAAATAAAACATAAGGGGTAACACTGCCGATTTTTATCAAATATAACAAAAGGGGTAACACTGTCGTTTTTTTATCAAATCAAAAATGTCGATATTTATCAAATAAAACATAAGGGGTAACACTGTCATTTCTTATCATATGAAAGAAATAGGGTAACACTAGCGATATTTATGATTAAAAACATAAGGGGTAACACTGTCGTATTTTAATAGGTCGTCATCAAAAAAAACACTAGGACTAACACTGTCGTTTTTTATCAAATAAAACATAAGGGGTAACACTTTCGTATTTTCATCGGTCGTCATCAAAAAAAACATAAGGGGTAACACTGTCGTTTTTTATCAAATAAAACATAAGGGGTAACACTGTGGTATTTTTATCGGCCGTCATGAAAAAAAAGGGGTGACACTGTCGTTTTTTTATCAAATCAAACAATGTCGATAATTATCAAATCAAACATAAGGGGTAACACTGTCGTATTTTTATCGGTCGTCAAACAATGTCGATAATTATCAAATCAAACATAAGGTTTAACACTGTCGTATTTTTATTGGTCGTCATCAAAAAAAACATAAGGGGTAACACTGTCGTATTTTTATCGGTCGTCAAACAATGTCGATATTTATCAAATAAAACATAAGGGGTAACACTGTCATTTCTTATCATATGCAACATATGGGGGCTGCCAGCGTCGCAGGCAGCCCGTCATATAGGTCGTAGGCCTATAATTATCATACCATCGTACTAAATCATACTAAAATGTTGAAATGAAAGAGGCCGATTGCGTCAGTGAGTTTGACTAAAGGAGCAAAATTATTACCAACCATGGAGAGATTCGATCACCAGGTTCCTTGATTACTATCCCACCAGCACTACCGCTTGTAGCACTGCGGCGACATTGTTGTATTTTTATTGGTCGTCAAACAATGTCGATATTTATCAAATAAAACATCAGGGGTAACACTGTCGTATTTTTATTGGTCGTCATCAAAAAAAACACAAGGGGTAACACTGTCGTTTTTTACCAAATAAAACATAAGGGGTAACACTGTCGTTTTTTACCAAATAAAACATAAGGGGTAACACTGTCGTTTTTTATCAAAAAAAACATAAGGGGTAACACTGTCATTTTTTATCAAATAAAACATAAGGGGTAACACTGTCGTATTTTCATCGTTCGTCATCAAAAAAAAAAAAGGTTTAACACTGTCGTTTTTTTATCAAATAAAACATAAGGAGTAACACTATCGTATTTTTATCGGTCGTCAAACAATGTCGATAATTATCAAATAAAACGTAAGGGGTAACACTGTCGTATTTTTATCGGTCGTCATCAAAAAAAACACAAGGTGTACACTGTCGTTTTTTATCAGACAAAACATAAGGGGTAACACTGTCATTTTTTATGAAATAAAACATAAGGGGTAACACTGTCGTATTTTCATCGTTCGTCATCAAAAAAAAAAAAGGTTTAACACTCGTTTTTTATCAAATAAAACATAAGGAGTAACACTGTCGTATTTTTATCGGTCGTCAAACAATGTCGATAATTATCAAATAAAACATAAGGGGTAACACTGTCGTATTTTTATCGGTCGTCATCAAAAAAAACACAAGGGGTAACACTCATCTCTCATCTCATCTTCATCCGCTTATCCGGGGTCGGGTCGCGGGTCTTGGGCAGAAGCTCAAGCAGGGGGCCCCAGACTTCCCTTTCCCGAGCCACATTGACCAGCTCTTACGGGGGGATCCCGAGGCGTTCCCAGGCCAGTGTTGAGATATAATCTCTCCACCTAGTCCTGGGTCTTCCCCGAGGTCTCCTCCCCACTGGTCGTGCCTGGAACACCTTCCCAAGGGAGGCGCCCAGTGGGCATCCTTACCAGATGCCCGAACCACCTCAACTGACTCCTTTCTAAGCAAAAGGAGCAGCGGCTCTAATCTGAGCTCCTCACGGATGACTGAATTTCTCACCCTATCCCTAAGGGAGAAAGCCAGCCCCACCCTCCTGAGAAAACTCATCTCGGCCGCTTGTACCCGTGGATCTTGTCCTTTCGGTCATCACCATCCCTCATGACCACTAGGTGAGGATAGGAACGAAGATTGACCGACATAGATCGAGAGCTTTGCCTTGCGGCTCAGCTCTCTTTTCGTCACAACGGTGCGGTGAAGCGAACGCCCAATACCGCTCCCGCTGCTCCGATTCTCTCGGCCAATCTCACGCTCCCATTCGTCCCCTCACTCGCGAACAAGACCCCGAGGTACTTGAACTCCCTTTACTTGGGCTAAGGACTCATTTCCTACCCGGAGTAGGCAAACCACCGGTTTCCTGCTAAGAGTCATGGCCTCAGATTTAGAGGTGCTGATCCTCATCCCAGCCGCTTCACACTCGGCCCGCCATCCCGATCCAGTGAGTGCTGAAGGTCACAGGCCGATGATGCCATCAGGACCACATCATTCTGCACAAAAGAGCAGTGATGAGATCCTCAGACCACCGAACTGCAACCCCTCCCCAACCACGACTGGCGCTCGATATCCTGTCCATGAATATCACAAAACAGGATTGGTGACAAGGCGCAGCCCTGGCGGAGGCCAACACCCACCCGGAACGAAGACTGACTGGCCTGCCGAGGACCCGGACACAGCTCTCGCTTTGGGAGTACAAGGATTGGATGGCCCTGAGGAGAGACCCCCGCGCCTACCCCAATACTCCCGCAGCACCTCCCACAATTTCTCCCGGGGAACCCGGTCATATTGCCTTCTCCAGATCCACAAAACACATGTAGACGCGAGATGGGCATACTCCCAGGCCCCTCCAGGATCCTTGCGAGGGTGAAGAGCTGGGCTCTGTAGTTTCCACGTCCGGGGCGCGAAAACCGCATTGTTCCTCTTCAATCTGAGGTTCGACGATCGGCCGAACCCTCCTTTCCAGCACCTTGGAGTAGACTTTACCAGGGAGGCTGAGAAGTGTGATACCCCGGTAATTGGAGCACACTCTCTTCTGGTCCCCCTTTTGAACAGGGGGACCACCCACCCCAGTTTGCAGCCACTCCTTTGGCACCTGTACCCGACTCCCATGCAATGTTTAATAGGCGTGTCAACCATGACAGCCCCTCAACACCCAGAGCTTTTAGCATTTCTGGCTGGCTCTCATCAATCCCTGGGGCTTTGCCACTGCGGAGATGTTTAACTACCTCAGTGACCTCCATCAGGGAAATTGACAATGAACCACCATCAACCGCGAGCCCTGCCTCCATCATAAAGGGCATGTTAGTTCCTTCCAACGTCCGACTACCTCCTCAGTTGAGGTCAACAGAGTCCCATCCTTACTGTACACAGCTTGGATGGTTCCCCGTTTCCCCCTCCTGAGGTGCCGGATGGTCTTCCAGAAACACTTTGGTGCCGACCAAAAGTCCTTCTCCATGGCCTCTCCGAACTTCTCCCACACCCGCTGCTTAGCCTCGCCGACACGCAGCATGGCCTGCAGTCCTTTGGAGCCTGTCGGTACACCCTGCCCAACTGCGTCAGGAGTCCTCCGGGATAACATATCCCGAAAGGCCTCCTTCTTTCAGTCGGACGGCTTCCCTGACCACCGGTGTCCACCACGGTGTCCGAGGGTTACCGCCCCTTGAGGAACCTAAGACCCTGAGGCCACAAACTCACCGCCGCAGCTTCAGCAAATGAGCGGGAGGCTCTTGAACACCGCCCACTCCGGCCTCAATGCCCCAACCTCCACAGGAATGCTAGAAAAGCTCCGCCGAGGTGTGAGTTTGAAGATCCCTAGGACCAGGGCCTACCTCCCTGCACGAGACGTTCCCAATTCACACCCGCACTACTCGTGTGGGCTTACCAGGTCTGTCCCAGAATCTTCCCCCATTCCCTGATCCAACTCACCACCAGATGGTGGTCGGTTGACAAGTTCAGCCCACTACTCTTGCACAACCAGTGTGTCCAAAAACACATGCCGCCTCAGATCAGATGACCACGATTACAAAATCGATCATCGATCTTCGGCCTAGGGTACTCTGGTACCATGTACACTTATGAGCACCCTTATGTTCGAACATGGTGTTTGTTATGGCCAATCCATGACTAGCACAGAAGTCCAGTAACAAACGACCACTTCGGGTTTAGATCAGGGAGGCCGTTCCTCCCCACCACGCCTCTCCAGGTGTCTCCATCGTTGCCCACATGGGCGTTGAATTCTCCCAGTAGAACTACGGAGTCCCCTACTGGAGGCCCATACAGGACTCCATTCAGGGTCTCCAAGAGAAGGCCGAGTACTCTGAACTGCTGTTCGGTGCATACGCACAGACAAACAGTCAGAGTTTCCCCCCCACCAACCTAAGGCGTAGGGAGGCGACCCTCTCTCGTCTACCGGGTAAACTCCAACACCGCGGCGCTCAGGCGGGATTTATGAGTATCCCCCACACCCGCCCGGCGCCTTCATGCCTTCTGGCAACTCCAGAGAAGAATAGAGTCCAACCCCTATCCAGGAGTACAGTACCAGAGCTGAGACTGTGCGTAGAGGTAAGCCCCAACCAAGAATCTAACTGGTAGCGCCTCCACCCTCCCTCACAAGCTCCGGTTCCTTTCCCCACAGTGAGGTGACGTTCCACATCCCCAGAGCCAGCTTCTGCCGCTCAGGTCTGGTCCGTCGGGGCCCCTGCCTTTCACCGCCACCCATGTGGCAGCGCACCCGACCCCAGTGGGTCCTCCTGCAGGTGGTGGGCCCACAGGACGAAGAGGGGGGGGTGCCACGTAGCTTTTTCGGGCTGCGCCCGGCCGGGCTCCGTGGCAAACCCGGCCACCAGGCGCTCGCCAACGGGCCCTCCGTCTGGGGCTGGCTCCAGACGGGGGGCCCCGGGCTTCCTCCGGGCAGGGTCTCTCCTCCTCTCTTCACGTAATATTCATGGAGTCTTGGTGAACCATTCTTAGTCTGGCCCCTCACCTGAGACCACTCTGCCATGGGAGACCCTGCCAGGAGCACAAGGCTCCAGACAACACAGCCCTCAGGTTCAAAGGGACACGCAAACCTCTCCACCACGATAAGGTGATGGTTCCAGGAGAGGGGTAACACTGTCGTTTTTTATCAAACAAACCATAAGGGGTAACACTGTCGTTTTTTATCAAATAAAACATAAGGGGTAACACTGTCGTATTTTTATCAAATCAAACATATGGGGTAAACACAGTTGTTTTTTCTTAGATAAAACATAAAGGGTAACACTACCGTTTTTTTATCAAATCAAAAAATGTCGATATTTATCAAATAAAACATAAGGGGTAACACTGTCATTTCTTATCATATGAAATAAATAGGGTAACACTAGCGATATTTATGAATAAAAACATATTACGTATTACAAATACAAACGTATTTTTTATCGGGTCGTCATCAAAAAAAACATAAGGGGTAACACTGTCGTTTTTTATCAAATAAAACTTAAGAGGTAACACTGTCGTTTTTTTATCAAATAAAACATAAGGGGTACACTGTCGTTTTTTATCAGATAAAACATAAGGGGTAACACTGTGGTATTTCTATCGGCCGTCATGAAAAAGAAGGGGTAACACTGTCGTTTTTAATCAAATAAAACATAAGGGGTAACACTGTCATATTTTTATCGGTCGTCAAACAATGTCGATATTTATCAAATAAAACATAAGGGGTAACACTGTCGTATTTTTATTGGTCGTCATCAAAAAAAACATAAGGGGTAACACTGTCGTTTTTTATCAAACAAAACATAAGGGGTAACACTGTCGTTTTTTTATCAAACAAAACATAAGGGGTAACACTGTCATTTCTTATCATATGCAAACATATGGGGGCTGCCAGCGTCGCAGCCCGGCATTAGGTCGTATAATTATCATACCATCATACTAAATCATACTAAAATGTTGAAATGAAAGAGGCCGATTGCGTCAGTGAGTTTGACTAAAGGAGCAATATTATTTCCAACCATGGAGAGATTCGTTCACCAGGTTCGTTGATTACTAACCTACCAGCACTACCGCTTGTACCACTGCGGCAACATTGACGTGTTTTTATTGGTCGTCAAACAATGTCGATATTTATCAAATAAAACATAAGGGGTAACACTGTCGTTTTTTATCAAAAAAAACATAAGGGGTAACACTGTCATTTTTTATCAAATAAAACATAAGGGGTAACACTGTCGTATTTTCATCGTTCGTCATCAAAAAAAAAAAAGGTTTAACACTGTCGTTTTTTTATCAAATAAAACATAAGGAGTAACACTATCGTATTTTTATCGGTCGTCAAACAATGTCGATAATTATCAAATAAAACATAAGGGGTAACACTGTCGTATTTTTATCGGTCGTCATCAAAAAAAACACAAGGGGTAACACTGTCGTTTTTTATCAAACAAAACATAAGGGGTAACACTGTCGTTTTTTATCAAATAAAACATAAGGGGTAACACTGTCGTATTTTTATCAAATCAAACAATGTCGATATTTATCAAATACAACATAAGGGGTAACACTGTCGTTTTTTATCAAATAAAACTTGAGGGGTAACACTGTGGTTTTTTATCAGACAAAACATAAGGGGTAACACTGTCGATTTTTATAAAATAAAACATATGGGGTAACACAGTTGTTTTTTCTTAGATAAAACATAAAGGGTAACACTGTCGTTTTTTTATCAAATCAAAAAATATCGATATTTATCAAATACAACATAAGGGGTAACACTGTCGTTTTTTATCAAATAAAACATGACGGGTAACACTGTCGTTTTTTATCAGACAAAATATAAGGGGTAACACTGTCGATTTTGATCAAATAAAACATATGGGGTAAACACAGTTGTTTTTTCTTAGATAAAACATAAAGGGTAACACTACCGTTTTTTAATCAAATCAAAAAATGTCGATATTTATCAAATAAAACATAAGGGGTAACACTGTCATTTCTTATCATATGAAATAAATAGGGTAACACTAGCGATATTTATGAATAAAAACATATTATGTATTACAAATACAAACGTATTTTTATCGGTCGTCATCAAAAAAAACATAAGGGGTAACACTGTCGTTTTTTATCAAATAAAACTTAAGAGGTAACACTGTCGTTTTTTTATCAAATAAAACATAAGGGGTACACTGTCGTTTTTTATCAGATAAAACATAAGGGGTAACACTGTGGTATTTATATCGGCCGTCATGAAAAAGAAGGGGTAACACTGTCGTTTTTAATCAAATAAAACATAAGGGGTAACACTGTCATATTTTTATCGGTCGTCAAACAATGTCGATATTTATCAAATAAAACATAAGGGGTAACACTGTCGTATTTTTATTGGTCGTCATCAAAGAAAACATAAGGGGTAACACTGTCGTTTTTTATCAAACAAAACATAAGGGGTAACACTGTCGTTTTTTATCAAACAAAACATAAGGGGTAACACTGTCATTTCTTATCATATGCAAACATATGGGGGCTGCCAGCGTCGCAGCCCGGCATTAGTCGTATAATTAATCATACCATCATACTAAATCATACTAAAATGTTGAAATGAAAGAGGCCGATTGCGTCAGTGAGTTTGACTAAAGGAGCAATATCATTTCCAACCATGGAGAGATTCGTTCACCAGGTTCGTTGATTACTAACCTACCAGCACTACCGCTTGTACCACTGCGGCAACATTGACGTGTTTTTATTGGTCGTCAAACAATGTCGATATTTATCAAATAAAACATAAGGGGTAACACTGTCGTTTTTTATCAAAAAAAACATAAGGGGTAACACTGTCATTTTTTATCAAATAAAACATAGAGGGGTAACACTGTCGTATTTTCATCGTTCGTCATCAAAAAAAAAAAAAGGTTTAACACTGTCGTTTTTTTATCAAATAAAACATAAGGAGTAACACTATCGTATTTTTATCGGTCGTCAAACAATGTAGATAATTATCAAATAAAACATAAGGGGTAACACTGTCGTATTTTTAGCGGTCGTCATCAAAAAAAACATAAGGGGTAACACTGTTGTTTTTTATCAAACAAAACATAAGGGGTAACACTGTCGTTTTTTATCAAATAAAACATAAGGGGTAACACTGTCGTATTTTTATCAAATCAAACAATGTCGATATTTATCAAATACAACATAAGGGGTAACACTGTCGTTTTTTATCAAATAAAACATGAAGGGGTAACACTGTGCGTTTTTTATCAAGACAAAAACATAAGGGGTAACACTGTCGATTTTTATAAAATAAAACATATGGGGTAACACAGTTGTTTTTTCTTAGATAAAACATAAAGGGTAACACTGTCGTTTTTTTATCAAATCAAAAAATATCGATATTTATCAAACAAAACATAAGGGGTAACACTGTCATTTCTTATCATATAACATATGGGGGCTGCCAGTGTCGCAGCCCGGCATTAGGTCGTATAATTATCATACCATCATACTAAATCATATAAAATGTTGAAATGAAAGAGGCCGATTGCGTCAGTGAGTTTGACTAAAGGAGCAAAATTATTTCCAACCATGGAGAGATTCAATCACCAGGTTCCTTGATTACTAACCTACCAGCACTACCGCTTGTACCACTGCTGCAACATTGAGGTGTTTTTATTGGTCGTCAAACAATGTCGATATTTATCAAATAAAACACAAGGGGTAAACACTGTCGTATTTTTTATTGGTCGTCATCAAAAAAAACACAAGGGGTAAACACTGTCGTTTTTTACCAAAATAAAACATAAGGGGTAACACTGTCGTTTTTTACCAAATAAAACATAAGGGGTAACACTGTCGTTTTTTATCAAAAAAAACATAAGGGGTAACACTGTCATTTTTTATCAAATAAAACATAAGGGGTAACACTGTCGTATTTTCATCGTTCGTCATCAAAAAAAAAAAAAGGTTTAACACTGTCGTTTTTTTATCAAATAAAACATAAGGAGTAACACTATCGTATTTTTATCGGTCGTCAAACAATGTCGATAATTATCAAATAAAACATAAGGGGTAACACTGTCGTTTTTTATCAAACAAAACATAAGGGGTAACACTGTCGTTTTTTATCAAATAAAACATAAGGGGTAACACTGTCGTATTTTTATCAAATCAAAACAATTGTCGATATTTATCAAATACAACATAAAGGGGTAACACTGTCGTTTTTTATCAAATAAAACATGAGGGGTAAACACTGTCCGTTTTTTATCAGACAAAACATAAGGGGTAACACTGTCGATTTTTATCAAATAAAACATATGGGGTAACACAGTTGTTTTTTCTTAGATAAAACAAAGGGTAACACTGTCGTTTTTTTATCAAATCAAAAAATATCGATATTTATCAAATAAAACATAAGGGGTAACACTGTCGTTTTTTTATCAAACAAAACATAAGGGGTAACACTGTCATTTCTTATCATATGGGGGCTGCCAGCGTCGCAGCCCGGCATTAGGTCGTATAATTATCATACCATCATACTAAATCATATAAAATGTTGAAATGAAAGAGGCCGATTGCGTCAGTGAGTTTGACTAAAGGAGCAAAATCATTTCCAACCATGGAGAGATTCGAGCACCAGGTTCCTTGATTACTAACCTACCAGCACTACCGCTTGTACCACTGCTGCAACATTGAAGTGTTTTTATTGGTCGTTAAACAATGTCGATATTTATCAAATAAAACACAAGGGGTAACACTGTCGTATTTTTATTGGTCGTCATCAAAAAAAACACAAGGGGTAACACTGTCGTTTTTTACCAAATAAAACATAAGGGGTAACACTGTCGTTTTTTATCAAATAAAACATAAGGGGTAACACTGTCGTTTTTTATCAAAAAAAACATAAGGGGTAACACTGTCATATTTTTATCAAATAAAACATAAGGGGTAACACTGTCGTATTTTCATCGTTCGTCATCAAAAAAAAAAAAAAGGTTTTAACACTGTCGTTTTTTTATCAAATAAAATCATAAGGAGTAACACTATCGTATTTTTATCGGTCGTCAAACAATGTCGATAAATTATCAAATAAAACATAAGGGTAACACTGTCGTATTTTTATTCGGTCGTCATCAAAAAAAAACACAAGGGGTAACACTGTCGTTTTTTATCAAACAAAACATAAGGGGTAAACACTGTCGTTTTTTATCAAATAAAACATAAGGGGTAACACTGTCGTTTTTTTATTCAAAATAAAACATAAGGGGTAACACTGTCGTATTTTTATCAAATCAAACAATGTCGATATTTATCAAATAAAACATAAGGGGTAACACTGTCGTTTTTTATCAAATAAAACATAAGGGGTAACACTGTCGTTTTTTATCAAATAAAACATAAGGGGTAACACTGTCGTTTTTTATCAAATATAAAACATAAGGGGTAACACTGTCGTATTTTTATCAAATCAAACAATGTCGATATTTATCAAATACAACATAAGGGGTAACACTGTCGTTTTTTATCAAATAAAACATGAGGGGTAACACTGTCGTTTTTTATCAGACAAAACATAAGGGGTAACACTGTCGATTTTTATCAAATAAAACATATGGGGTAACACAGTTGTTTTTTATTAGATAAAACATAAAGGGTAACACTGTCGTTTTTTTATCAAATCAAAAAATGTCGATATTTATCAAATAAAACATAAGGGGTAACACTGTCATTTCTTATCATATGAAATAAATAGGGTAACACTAGCGATATTTATGAATAAAAACATAAGGGGTAACACCGTCGTATTTTTATCGGTCGTCATCAAAAAAAACACAAGGAATAACACTGTCGTTTTTTTTCAAATAAAACATAAGGGGTAACACTTTCGTATTTTCATCGGTCGTCATCAAAAAAAACGTAAGGGGTAACACTGTCGTTTTTTATCAAATAAAACTTAAGGCGTAACACTGTCGTTTTTTTATCAAATAAAACATAAGGGGTACACTGTCGTTTTTTATCAGACAAAACATAAGGGGTTACACTGTGGTATTTTTATCGGTCGTCATGAAAAAAAAGGGGTAACACTGTCGTTTTTTTATCAAATCAAACAATGTCGATATTTATCAAATCAAACATAAGGTTTAACACTGTCGTTTTTTAATCAAATAAAACATAAGGGGTAACACTGTCGTATTTTTATTGGTCGTCATCAAAAAAAACACAAGGGGTAACACTGTCATTTTTTACCAAATAAACATAAGGGGTAACACTGTCGTTTTTTACCAAATAAAACATAAGGGGTAACACTGTCGTATTTTTATCAAATCAAACAATGTCGATATTTATCAAATACAACATAAGGGGTAACACTGTCGTTTTTTATCAAACAAAACATACGGGGTAACACTGTCGTTTTTTTATCAAACAAAACATAAGGGGTAACACAGTCATTTCTTATCATATAAAACATATGGGGGCTGCCAGCGTCGCAGGCAGCCCGTCATTAGGTCGTATAATTATCATACCATCATACTAAATCATACTAAAATGTTGAAATGAAAGAGGCCGATTGCGTCAGTGAGTTTGACTGAAGGAGCAAAAATATTTCCAACCATGGAGAGATTCGATCACCAGGTTCCTTGATTACTAACCTACCAGCTCTACCGCTTGTACCACTGCTGAAATACCGTAAAATATTACACTCATATTATTAAATCATTCTAACAAATAAGTTGATCGTTCTATAACGAATAACTTTCTACATAACATACCTTATTAGGCTTAATGACATTTAACAAAACAATAGGCTATATATAATATCTAAAATACATTATTTGAATACACCCCAAATTACAACTAATACATTTTTATTGATACTGATAGACCTGGCCTACTTCAATATAAAAATAATATTTGCAATAAAGAGCTGTAGGACGCTTTCGCCAGAGAGCATGGCTTTCTGGTACTTCAACTGTCGTAAAAAAAACGTTAATAACATGCAAATTAACTGATTAAGGACCGCCCATAGACTTTGAGCGACCGAGCGGCTGAAAGCAGCCAGACGAGCGACCAATGCGACCTACGACGCGACCAATGCGACCTACGACGCGACCAATGCGACCTACGTCGCGATGCACGTCGTTGGCCACTCAGAGAGCTCGGCCCTACTGCACTGACGTGGCATGGACGTGCTCTGGTACCTCACCACGCAAGCAGTACCGGGGCTACCCAGCCTCATCAACCACGACCACGGCTCCACCAGTGACTCTGGGTCACCTGGGGGGTGTGTGTGTGTGTGTGTGTGTGTGTGTGTGTGTGTGTGTGTGTGTGTGTGTGTGTGTGTGTGTGTGTGTGTGTGTGTGTGTGTGTGTGTGTGTGTGTGTGTGTGTGTGTGTGTGTGTGTGTGTGTGTGTGTGTGTGTGTGTGTGTGTGTTGTGTGTGTGTGTGTGTGTGTGTGTGTGTGTGTGTGTGTGTGTGTGTGTGTGTGTCTATTTGTGTGCACCAAGCAGCATTCACAGCATCAACAATTTGCCTTTGGAAGGCAGGGCTGAAGGAGGCTATTTGAATAGAAAAATGCAAATAAGAAATTAATAATGATGGCCAGCACAGGTTTTGTTTGTGTGTGTTTGAATGCATTTGCATATGCCCCCCCCCCCCCATTACATCTTCAGTGAGTTTGTTGTGTGTGATTTGATACAATGAGAGTGCTGCCTGGTCCTTGCACAAGCGTTTAGTTAACTCACAGCCACATGGGCTACCTGGTGTCCAAGACGTACACGGTGTCGGAGGACGGCTACGGCTATCTTTCGGGCCTCATCCCCGCCCTGGAGCTCATGGCACTCTACGTGGTCGCCACCATGCACGACTACGACCACCCGGGAAGGACCAACGCCATCGCGCATGCACACACACACACACACACACACACACACACACACACACACACACACACACACACACACACACACACACACACAACACACACACACACACACACACACACACACACACACACACACACACACATACAGGCCTGGGTCGCTAGGGCATAGCTAACAGTTTACATGATTAACACACACACACACACACACACACACACACACACACACACACACACACACACACACACACACACACACGCACGCACGCACACACACACACACACACACACACACACACACACACACACACATATTGACTGCAGGCAGACAATGCTCCGAGATCGCACACACAAAACAACCACTCAAAACCAAAATAAATACTATTCCAACCAACCACCGACAGAGGCTGGGTGTTGTGGGGTTTTGCGCTGTGTTCATGATAGTTTTTACTGGATGCACGCACCAAGGAAGGGAGGAGTGAGCTGGCTGTTTGTTTGGGATCTCGCTTCAAAACCAACAGAAGTGACGTCATCCAACATCGCTGATTCAACCTTTAATAAAATATGTGACATGTAAATATTATTGATGCATGTTCGGTGGTCTGAGGATCTCGTCACTGCTCTTTGCAGATGATGTGGTCCTGATGGCATCATCGGCCTGTGACCTTCAGCACTCACTGGATCGGATGGCGGTCGAGTGTGAAGCGGCTGGGATGAGGATCAGCACCTCTAAATCTGAGGCCATGACTCTTAGCAGGAAACCGGTGGTTTGCCTACTCCGGGTAGGAAATGAGTCCTTAGCCCAAGTGAAGGAGGATTGCAAGTACCTCGGGGTCTTGGTTCGCGAGTGAAGGGGAACGATGGAGCGTGAGATTGGCCGGAGAATCGGACAGCAGCGGGAGCGGTATTGCGTTCGCTTCACCGCACCGTTGTGACGAAAAAGAGAGCTGAGGCCGCAAGGCCAAGCTCTCGATCTATCGGTCAATCTTCGTTCCTATCCTCACTATGGTCATTGAGGGATGGGTTGGATGACCGATAAGGACAAGATCACGGAGGTACAAGCGGCCCGAGATGAGTTTTCTCAAGGAGGGTGGCTGGCTTCCCTCCTTAGGGATAGGGTGGTGAGAAGTTCAGTCATCCGTGAGGGAGCTCAGATTAGAGCCGCTGCTTCCTTGCTTAGAAAGGAGTCAGTTTGAGGTGGTTCGGGCATCTGGGTAAGGATGCCCACTGGGCGCCTCCCTTGGGAGGGTGTTCCAGGCCACGACCAGTGTGGGAGGAGAACCTCGGGGAAGACCCAGGACTAGGTGGAAAGATTATATCTCAACACTGGCCTGGGAACGCCTCGGGATCCCCCCGTCAGAGCTGGTCAATGTGGCTCGGGAAAGGGAAGTCTGGGGCCCCCTGCTTGAGCTGCTGCCCCCGCGACCCGACCCCGGATAAGCGGATGACGATGAGATGAGATATTGTTCCCCTGCTGCTACCCAATGAATATTTGGGAAAATAAGTCACTAAGAGTGACTTTTTAATACATTACTTATGTACGTTTTCTAACCCTTTCTGTTTTTTTTTGCAAGGAACAAAAATAGTGACCAGGCAGCATTTTTTAAGACATCTTCTAAAACTTTCTGTTTTTTTTGCAAGGAAACAAAAATAGTGACCAGGCAGCATTTTTTAAGATATATAGAATGATTGAATGATAGAATAAACAAAGATTAGTTGATGTTGAGATGGTTTAATAGACAAAAATACTAATTCGAAAACCAGTTATATATTTTTAAACCACAAAAACAATCAAAGCAGAAAGAAAATCAAACTAATCAAATAAAACAAGATGATCCATGATTTGAACATTAACATTGCAGTTTCCGGTAAGTCGTAACTCCTACTTCGGTATCTCCTTATTGTAGCGACAGCGATATATTATTTCACTTTCTTATGAAAAAATGTAAGACGCTTTGGAAAAAAGCGTCTGCTAAATGACCTAATGTAAATGTAATACAACAAGCGCTCGATTGCATGTCTTGGCTGCTAGAATAAAAACTTTTCCACAATCTCTTGACAGGGATTCCAACAAAAGTACAGCTCCTGCAGAGCCCTAACATCCTCCAATGCATCATGGGCATTGTAGTGTCTAACCAGGAAGTAGCCCGACAGATTCACTAGTGAATGGCTGTCTAACCCCGGATGGAGCGCCCTACTAAGCGGTAAGGTGTCCAAGAATCTGGAGCCCAGCTGCTGGAACTGCCTGGTGAGGGAACACCTGAGTAGCGCGCTCTGTCCAGTACAGGTTTGTCAAAAGCCTCTGGCGTTGGTGCGGCCAGCAGCACGGCTGCTCTAAGGACTGCAGGAAGAAATCAAGGAAAGAGGCAGCACTAGGGCCTCGTAAAGAGTGACGGTGGGCATGCTTTACCGCGCCAGCAGGAGGGCGCCATCGCTGACGCTGAAGCCATTGACCGCCGTGGCCCCTATGTCGATGGCGACCTGAGGCATCATGTAAACATTGAAGGTGTGAACTCCGCTGATGGCCGCCAGCTGGATGATATCACACCGCCCGGTGTCTGAAAGGGGAGTGAGCGAGCGAGTGTGCGTGAGTGCGTGCGCAAGTCTGCATTAAATAAATTGAAACACATAAAAAAGCTCTAAAATGAAAAAAAAAGCGGTTTACAATGTTATCACCGGCAGTGAGCTGTAAAATGTGGACCTCTTGTATACATATTGAAAAGCATGCAGTGATAACCTCTAATGCATTCAGAGGGGCAGCCAGGAAATATGCACAATAGGAGACGTATTTAGCCTACATGTAGGCCTACAGCCTTAAGTTGTTATTATAGGCCTACTATTAACAAATCGATCTGAGTGGGCCATGGCCTGATTAAACTATTGAAAGATAAGGGATGAAGCTGCAGATGTGTCCGTGTGCAATTGGCCTACCTAATCCCGTGGTCTCCGTGTCAAGGAAGACCAAACTTCTACCAAAAGACGCCTGCAAAGGGCGAGAAAGAGGCCATCGCAGGTCGTTATGACTTCTAGGTAGCGTGTGAACGTAACCGATAGAGGTTATTACATTGTAGGCCTACCTAATAACAATTAGATAGTGTAATCTAAATTATATAGGAAAATAATCTGCAATGTTAGTTCAACGTTAAAAAATCGTTAAAAAACATAATCATTAAACCACATCTCTTCGTCCTCATCCATCGACCGGGCATCTCGTCTGTATTGAGCCTCTGGCTTTGTCGGTCCTTCTCCTGCTCATACCGACCTATCAGACCCTTAAAGGTCTGGACATGTGAAGGCTATAGAATGACACTTAAACTGTTACAAAATAAATACGATTAACTATTTTCGTGTGTAAAATATAGATTTATAGGCTGCATTACCATGGACTGCATATCGGAAATGGGCAGGAACTTCCTGATGAGATAGAAAATTCCGCAAATGAGTTGACTTTCGTTTTCATTGTACAGAAACTAAAAAAATCGTAGCGCAGCAAGTAGGGGTGCGGCTTGTGCTTCAGCACCGCCTGCACTCTTGTTCTAAATCTCATGTGCATTTCAAACAACATGTAAAAAGAATTATAAAGCAAGAAAAGCAGAAGAAAAATGTTAACTTTATGTTTGCTAGGTTTAGGGTTAGGGTTACATACATACATTGCAGTTTACAATGCATTTGGCCTTGTTTTCTTTTACATATCTATTTTATTTTATTATTTAATTTTATTGTATGTGAAGCACTTTGAGTCTGGCTCGTGTATGAAAATATTCTATAGAGAGAGAGAGAGAGAGAGAGAGAGAGAGAGAGAGAGAGAGAGAGAGAGAGAGAGAGAGAGAGAGAGAGAGAGAGAGAGAGAGAGAGAGAGAGAGAGAGAGAGAGAGAGAGAACTGAAAAGCTTGCATAAAAACTAGTGAAACCTTTTACATGGACTACTGAAATGCTTTCACACATAGGCTACTAGTGAAATATTCTCATATACACAGCTGAAAATGTCCTCTCACACACATATGAAGCCATTCACATACAATACTGAAAACCTCAGACATGTTTGTGAAAGTTTTTCATATGTGTATGAGGATTTCAGTGAAAATGGAAGGCGTTTGATGAGGAAGGCCTTTCAGTTGAACAGGAAGGCATTTCAGTTGAACAGGAAGGCATTTCAGTTGAATAAGAACGCGTGAGATGTGCATCTGTTTTGAGTCATAGATAGAATCATAGACGCTTCCATAACAATCAAGAGAAAGATATGTTTATTTGGAATTCAAAGATGCCATTTATGGTTTCCATATTACAAACAGATTTGTCATTTTTTCTCTTTTATTTTTTTGAATTGAACACAGAACATTGCAATTATTGACTTGAATTTGTGAAATTAAGTACAAATCTTTGGAAAGACTCTGTACCCTTTTGTCAATAAGTCAACAACCACTAGTGGAATGAACACTGTCTCACATCTCCTTGGTCAGGTTTCCAAACCCTGTACAGCCTCTGCAGAGCCATAACATTCTCCAATGCATTGTAGGCATTGTTAGGTTTTCCCAGGATGGGGTACGACAGATTGTGTTGTTCATAGCTGTCTAACCCGGGATGGAGCGCCCTACTGAGTAGGTAGGTGTCCAAAAATGTGCAGCCCAGCTGCTCGAACTCCTTTTTGAGGGAACACCTTAGTAGCGCCCTGTTCAGTACAGGTATGGTAAAGTCTTTGGCGTTGTGCGCAGCCAGCAGTATGGGTAGGTTAAAGGACCGCAGGAAGGCGATGAAGGAGGTAAGGGCTTCATGCAAGGTGGCAGTACAAACGATTTCATCGTTCTGGTAGAGACTGCCATCTAAGTCCCTGAAGCCTGTGATCTTCGTGGTCACACTGTCGATGGCGACCTGAGGTATCATGTACCTATTGAATTCTTGATGTCGACTGATGGCCGCCAGCTGGATGATATCACCTTTGTTTTCTGAGAGGGGAGGGGTGGGAGTGAGCGATTGAGCAAGCGAGCGTGCATGCGTGGGTGAATGAGTGCGGAAGTCTGCATTAAAAAGTAGACAAAAAATTGAAACACAGAATAAATCTAAAATTAAACAGCAAGCAGTTTAGCATGTAATCACTAGGAGTTGGCTATGAAATGTGGTGTTCTGGGAGACGTATTGAAAAGCATGCAGAGATGACCTCATAATGCATTCAGATCACTTCATCACAAGTGATAAAGTGAGGAAATGGTGTCCATGTGCAGTTAGCCTACTTGATCCCGATCCCACTTTGCTGGTCTCCAGGTCAAAGAAGACCAAAGTGCTATCAAGAGACGCCTGCAAAGGGCGAGAAAGAGGCCATCGCAGGTCGTTATGACATCCGGGTAGAGTATGAACATAACCGACAGACGTTATTACATTGTACCTAATTACAATTCAACTGTGTAATCTAAATCATTGAGGGAAATTATTCAGCAATTGTCAGTTCAACTTTAAAAAGTCGGTAAACAACTGAGATAAAATTACACTTAAACTGTTACATCCGATTAAACATGTTCCTGTGTAAAATATAGGTATATACATTACCATGGAAATATCGGCAATGGGCAGGAATTCCCTGATGAGATAAAAAAACAAACAGCCGTATAGTGCTGGATTGCACTATAACAATGTCAAAGAGTCCTCCTTCAACAACCAACTTGTATTGAAAAGGTTATTCTAACTACACACCAGAGTAGTTAGACGGGGTGGGGGAGAGAGAGGTAGAGAGAGGGAGAGCGAGAGTGAGAGAGGTATAAGGGGGAAGTAGATAGTGAGGTGTGTCGTGGCAATTTCTCTTTCAGATATTGCGTCGAAGGCAGATGAGATATTTATGGTACAAAAGACTTGCAATACTTGTGAACAATTATGGTCATATATATTTGTAAAGATAATACAAACAAAAATGCATAATAACATGCATCAACAAATAATAATAACAGACATACAATATTAATCTGAGGCCTCAGATGGGAGTTCGCCCGGCGTCTATCAGAAGGCTCACAGGGAGAAGTCCACTGAGTGTTTAAAGTAATGAGTTCTTATTCACTTCTGGTTGGGTTCTGTAGGGGAGCCGCCCCCTCAATCCACCAAAAGTCTTTGTTTTACCAGATGGTAATCTTTTGATTGAAGTTCTCCAAGATGTCATAAATACAGGTTTGCGGCCTTGCCTTGTGACCCCTTAATCACTTCCACTGCCCAGGGGACAGAGGAACAGGCTTACATAAAAAAGGTCAGACTGGGTTATATATACGAGAACAGTTACATCCCACGAGAGGAGAGGAAGGGGCAGACAACAGAAGATTATCACCAGGAACATCCAAGGTTCACACTTTGGTTGACCCTCTGCAAACTGAGCAGGCAGGAAAGATTTGCATCATACGAAAAATAGTAACAAGAAGTTCATACATAGAGAAAATACAACACAATGCAACATGTGGATTTTCCATCACACGGATCACACACAGAATAGTAAACAAAAGTTAAGAATAAGAAACGGAACAACATGTAGATTTTCCATCACAGGTGTAGGGAGAAAGGGGTAGACAGGATGTTGTAGAGACAGTGTTATACTAGTAATGTGACAATATGTGGCTGCCGTTGGCTCAAAAGTGACTCGAAGTTTGTGTGAAAATTAAGCAGTGTGTGTATGTCACTGAAAATAAAACAAAATTGAATGAGCCAGTGAACCAACGGTTTTAAATGGAATTCAAACACTATGGGATTTAAAGAAATAGGTTTTGGACTGCAGAGTTTTGTTTGCACGAGTAAAGTAAGGAACTTAAACTAATACTAGTATTGTTTTTAGACTGTAAATTTTACCTGATTTACACGTCAAATAGTTAGGCCTGTGATGCACTCTGTATCAATACAGAGCGTCAGCTATGCTGGTCTCACTCCTCCCTATTGTGGTTACCAAACTGTGGATAACAAATAATGAGTTACACTGCCCCATGCTCATTAATGTGTGTTCATATAGAATAAATGGTTGAACTAGTTTGACAGCATGGTTCTGGATTGTTTATGAAAATAAGGGCTATTTATCTCGCAATTCAAAGATACCATTTATGGTTCCCGTATTAAAAACTCTCAGATTTGTCATTTATTTTTTTTAATTCACCACTGCAGCCGTGTAATACACCCTTAAGCAAAAAAAAAAAATCGCAATTATTGACTTGAATTTGGGAAATTAACTACAAATCTTTGGAAAGACTCTCAGACAGGCATGTACAACTTGAATAGGAACCCTGAATAGGGCCTATTTACATTTTCTTTTTCTTTCTTTCTACATTTCTTAATTAAAAAGAATAGTGAGGTGGCATTATTAGTCTGTCTATCATCATTGGCAAAAATAAATATTCATACAATACACATTTAGACAGGGCCACCCCTCAGAACCACCAGTGCTGTCCACTACAGGTAGGCCAACAGGTATGGTGAGTACAGGTAGACTAACCAATGGCATAGGGCCATCCGTTGACCTTCAATGAGACAATTAACAAAGATTGGTTGATTTTGAGCTTGGTTTAATAAACAACCATACAAAATATATCACCAGATATATAAAAAGAATAAAGCAAGAAAAGCAGAAGTAAATGTTAACTTTATGTTTACTAGGTTTAGGGTTAGGGTTACATGCATACATTGCACTTTACAATGCAGTTTTTAACTTTGCAGTTTTGAAATTCTATATAAATAAAGTTGCCTTGCCTTGCCTAATGTTGAATGGACCATCAACTCTGTCGTCAATAAGTCAAGCAGATCAGAATGCGTGGGTCGGGATTCAACCAATTGTACAGCTCCTGCAGAGCCATAACATCCTCCAATGCATCGTGGGCATTGTAGCGTCTCCCCAGGAAGTGAGTGAGTGAGCATGCGTGCATGAGTGAGTGCGTGCACAAGTCTGCATTAAAGAGTAGACAAAAAAGTTGAAACACAGAATAGCTCTAAAATGAAAAAGCGGTTTAGCATGAAAGCACCGTAAGTTGGCTGTGAAGCAACCCACATACTTAGCTCTGCAGTAATGTTGATTGTTATGGAAGCGTCTATCTATGACTCAAAACAGATGCATCTCTCTCTCTCTCTCTCTCTCTCTCTCTCTCTCTCTCTCTCTCTCTCTCTCTCTCTCTCTCTCTCTCTCTCTCTCTCTCTCTCTCTCTCTCTCTCTCTCTCTCTCTCTCTCTCTCTCTCTCTCTCTCTCTCTCTGCTTTGGCACCCGACTATGTACATGTTTTTTTTTTTTAAATACGCCATGTAGCTTCAAAATCAACAGTTAAGCATGCAAATGATGTGGGTCGGTATCCCAATAAATGCATTAAAAATACATTTGCATTGTGCAAATGTAGTGTGTGTGTGTTTTCGAAACAGTGTCTTTTCGAAACTGACCTGCAACTTGCATGCCTGTCGAACTTGACGGCGAACACTCCCGCCCCCCATCAATGGGGGGCGGGAGGTCAATGCCCTTTTGCCCTTTTGACCCTACCTAGATACGCCTATCTAGGGGACGTACACCGAATTAGCAACATTAGGTGAGGTGAGAGTCAGTGACTAGCTGTCACCCAAGAGGCCGCGCCCCCACTTATTCATACATTTTAACCTCCAATAAAATAATGTTTTTTTGGACCAGGCTGTAAATAGGTTTAATAAGACAGTGAAAACGGCCTGTTTATCATGTGAGCCAACAATTGCTCCCTTTTGGTACCACCTCGTAGTGGCCACCCGGTGCTACTGCAATGTTTGTCACTTCCGCATTGGATGCTGGTATATCTTGCTGTGGTTGGGGCTTGGTGTGTAAGGAAAATTTGAATAGAACATTTTAGCCCCTATATTGCCATATACATGAAAGCATATTGCGTTTACAGTACAAATTTAAATCGTTAATTTAAAAAGTGTTTATTCGGACTGTCAAACAAGCTTTCTTCGAAATCACCATTTCGCTAGGCCTATTTATGTTTTCATGTCGTCAAATGGAAATAAAGTAACGAGATAAAATAGGCGTATATTAGACTTGTTGAATGCAGAAATATAAGCTGGGAGTGGTTATTCTGTTACACCATTCTAAAATAAGTTTTCCTTGGAATCACCATTCCTCTAAGATTGTGTTCTATTTCATGTAGGCTACGCCATCATATGGAAGTAAATCTGTGCCATCGGATATTGAAAATAAAAAGACATTGAATTCTAAGCACTGAATATTTATGCATTGAAATGAAGTATCTGGATTTTTTGCTGATCGACTGTCTAAATCATATATTGAAATCATTAAGCAAAATCCCAACTTTAGAAAGTCTGTAAACAACTGAGATAAAATGACACTTCAACTGTAACAACATACATACAATTAACTGTGTTCGTGTGTGAAATATATGTAGTCCTATATAGCCTATGGACTGCATATCGACAAATGTGCAGGAATTCCCTGATGAGTTGGAAAACAAACCAAAAATAGGAAAATGTGTGGCGGAAGGCAATGCGACTGTGATTTGAAATTAATTAGAATAATGTTAGGTATCGTTTTCTTGGAATGGATGGCTTGACTTAGGTTTCACGGAATCCACCATATTTTTATCTTTGAAACCCCCCTGCGTCCCCCTCCAGTCTGCAGCTGCTCGCAGCTTTTAAACACACAACTGAACCACCTTCACTCAACCAACTGAAAAGCTCTCGTTACAACTAGTGGAAACTTTTACATCTGAAATGCTTTCACACGTACTAGTAAAATGTGCTCATATACACAGCTGAACAATTCTCTCTCACATACACATATCATATGAAACCATTCACACACTATACTGAAAACCTGAGGATTTCAGTGAAAATGGAAGGCGTTTGAAGAGGAAGGCATTTCAGTTGAATAAGAAGGCGTTTCAGTTGAACTGGAAGGTGGCCTTCCTGTTCAACTGAAATGCCTTCCTCATCAAACGCCTTCCATTTTCACGGAAATCCTCACACACCTGAGTGAAAAACATTCTCTTTTTCTGCCACATTGATTATTATGAAATAATCTTCGACATTTCTTCATTGAAAAGCATAATGAGATGGCATTATTAGTCCGTCTATCATTATTTGCAAAAAGAATATTCACTTTTTATTATTTTGAACTCCACATTTAGTGGTGCTGTCCACTACTGGTAGGTTTAAAGGTATGGGGAGTACAGGTCGACTAACCAATGGCATAGGGCCAGCCATTGACCTTCAATGAGACAATTAACAAAGATTGGTTGATTTTGAGCTTGGTTTATTAAACAACAACAACGCAGGTGAGCTATCAAAGCTCTGGAGGAACAAGGTAATGGGTCCAGATAACATCAACCTAACACTTGCAGGAGTGTTGCAACACCTCTTCAACCTCTCTTTGAGGCTAAAGAAGGAGCCCCAGCTGGGGAAGACCTCTTGCATTGTTCTGGTGCCTAAGATAGCACCTCCCAGCTCTCTCAATGACTACAAACCAGTGCTGCTGATCTCGCACCTTTGAGAGACTGGTACTGCAACACCTTAGGTCCCAGGTGTGCGACTCCATGGATCCACTGCAGTTCCCTACCAAGCTCAAATCGGCATGGACGATGCCATCATCTACCTGCTGCACAGTGCTTACTCACTACTGGAGAGGCCGGGGAACACAGTGAGAGTCATGTTCTTTGACTTCTCCAGTGCGTTCAACACCATGCAGCCTCTCCTGCTTGTGAAGAAGCTCTCAACGATGCGGGTAGACCACGACATGGTGGCCTGGATTGGAGACAACCTCTCCAGCAGGCCACAGTACGTGCGGCTGCAGAGCAGATGTGGTGATGAGCAACACCGGCGCACCACATGGAACAGTACTTTCACCTTTTCTCTTTGCCATCTACACCTCCGACTTCACCTTCAACTCGGGAACGTGCCACCTACAGAAGTTCTTGGATGACTCCTCACACGTGGGCTGCATCAGTGAGGTCAAGGTGTGGCTCTGACTCAAACCGCACTGGTTTGAGTCAGAGCAGACTCTTCTTCCTCAGGAGGCGCAGGTCATTTGATGTGTGTGGTAGGCAACTAAAGATGTTCCATCAGTCTGTGGTACCCAGCACACTGTTCCTTGCTGGGGCATGCTGGGGAGGAGGCATCAAGGCTGGGTGAGGAAGGCTAGGTCTGTGGTTGGACTTGAACTGGACAGTCTGGAGGTAGTGGTGGAGAGAGACAATTCCAAGTCCATTTTGGGTAACCCCTCCAATCCCCTCTATGCTGAGCTGTGGCAGATGGTATAGCACCTTTAGCCACAGATTAATTTCTCGCATGTGCAAGAGAGAGCACTTTATGTGCTCCTTTGTGCCGACAGCCATTAGGCTGTACAACAGTGTGTGATGTATGTGTATCCATGTGTGTTATGTATGTATGTATGTATGTATGTATGTATGTATGTATGTATGTATGTATGTATGTATGTGAATATATGTGTACAATTTACACTTTATGCTTTACACTATTTATAATTTATACTGTCTATACTGTCTATTTTGTTTGCCCTATTTGTTGTTGTTTGTTCTGTTTGTCTTGTCTACTTCTTACTTTTAGCATTTTGTTTAGCATTTTCCCTAAGCGTCTACTTTGTTTGTAGAAGTACTTTGTATTCTTATTGGATTGTATTTTATTAATTGTTTTTCTATTGCTGCTGGACTTTTGGCCAAACAAATTTCTCCTACGGGGGATTAATAAAGTTGTATTGTATCGTAATTGGAATTCTAAATATTTGTTTAGCACTACCAGTTGGCCCAGGTAGGAGGAAAAACCATGTTGACTTGTTTTCATCTAATTTTCCCACACTTTTATTTTCCTTGGGTCTAGTGGAGCTGAACACCACATTTGTTATATCGATATGTAGGGGGGTGCACAGTGTGCACTCAATGAAAATCGACGGACGTAATTACACACAAGTAACAATTCAACTGTGTGATCTAAATTATTTATGGAAATTATTTAAAATAGTGAGGTCAACTTGGGGACTACAGACGAAAAATAAGTTTGTATAACTAAATCTGGTACATTTACATGTCCTATGGACATGTTGATTAATGTACACTGTCCCTTTTAAATAAATAAACAAAATAAACTTTAAAAAGTCAGTAAACAACTAAAATCAAATAACACTTAAAGTTCCCAAGTAGGACTGAGTTGGGACTGTAACAGTTCACATAAGATTAAAAAATGGGGAGATTTTAGAGGAGAAATATTAGGTTTACTTATAAGGGATAGCTTGACTTTTTGTTAAACAGTGCAAAATAGCCTTTACGTAGCCTTCACGTGGCCATCCCCAGGAAGGACTTAATTTTTTATTACTTATTTTAAAGAGCACAGCAGAGTGGGACGTTCACATATTGTTTAGGGGAAAAGGGCAGTATTTTACCCCTTTTTTCTCTAAATTGGGGACTTATTTTAGGCATAGATTACTATGTTGATCAAATCAGACAAATGCCAGGTTTTTTAAAAAAAAAAAACCCTCTCTTTAACACCTAAACGTAAAGAACTACGCCTATATTTGGGTTCATTACGATGATGCTGCACCAGAGCCCCCTTTCTTTCATTCAATATTTATGTGAATCACAAAAGCCATTGAGGTCGGGCTCCAGTTTGCCTTTTTTTAATAAGCAGAAGCTTTACCCTCATGAATTCATTTTTTTTTGGACAATCATCAATATTCAAATAAAAAATAAAATAAATTTTACACAAACTGCACCTCATACAAGGCCGTGTCCGTCCAAGATGGACGCCGACAACGAGTTTCATCGCTCAAGTTAAGGTCGGTAACTTCCGGCACTAATACGACAGAAGATAATGACCTGTCCAAACCGTGCCAATGATTAATAGTAGATAATGAATCGTACATAGGATAATATATCCATTTATAACAAGCTTTCTTTTTTGACCAATGTACACCCCGAAACATGATCATAAATAGTACTATATATGGTATATAAAAGACAAACAAATAACCAAAAGAAAGCAGAGCATGCCTCCTAGTAATCGGTACATTCATTTTTTTCATTTTTTGTTGTTGCAGAATGCCATGTGGACAGCGTAAACAAGCACAAACCACGTGTTCTTAAATAATAGCTTGTAATTCACAGAGAAAGAAATATCTTCCCAAATATTTTCTTAGGTTCGAAACACCATTATTCACAACAACCCCATGAAAAGAAAAAAAACATTTTGTTTTCAACAAACAAAACAAACAAACACGTTTTATGTGTTGGTAGTGACTGCTCCCGTTAGATCATACATCACTATGTCTTTAACTGTCCTTGTCCTTATGTGTTTAAAAGCGATCTTAGACGACATGCTAAAACCGAGAATAGCGCACTTTCCAAAGTAGTGGAAAGACGCTCTGTGGCCGACTAGTGGTCGACTGGCGCCATAGCGTCATCACTGCAAGCAAGATATACTGTAGCTATAGAAGGGGGTTGTAGCATCTGTACGTATTTATAGTCAAAAGCTTTGCATATAGCTGACATAGACTGGATATTAATCCCTTTAAATACTGTAAAGGGAGGGCAAGGAGAATGAAAGAGTGTAACTAGTCCAAAAGGAGTTGATAGCGTGTTAGCTGGATAGCTTTCCATTAGGAGTCCAGGCTGGTTACTACTATGTGATGTGACCAGAGAGACACAAAGTTTATGCTACTTTTCCCAGCAATCACCAGAAAGGAAGTGAATACATTGGACAGTTATGGAGCAAAATGGCAACAGAAACAGAATAATATGGCTCAGAACACACCTGGTGTAACGCAGGTGTATGCGTGTGTTCCCATGCAGAACACACACACACACACACACACACACACACACACACACACACACACACACACACACACCACACAACACACACACACACACAACACACACACACACACACACACACACACACACACACACAACAATGAAAACATGGCATCTTCAACAATGATTGATCACCAAAATGACACCAAAAGTAAACAAATACCAAATAAAAAAATAAAAAGAACAGCCATAACAAAATGAGACTACTTTCAAGTCATAAACACATTAACACTGATATGTCTAAATCAATACGAGCGTCATGGCGGCCTCAGGGACAGCTCCCCGCTGTACTGTACGACACTGTGTATGGCTGATCGGTCGACTCTTCACATCAGGCCTCCCACAATGGCATGGAGGATGAGGCGACCTCATCTCTCAGAGATCACTGGTCATCAGTGGAAGCCACCGCCCATTTGGCCCCGTGAACTGTAATTCAGGTACGAGAGGACACAGCGGGAGGAAAAACACAAAAAACGACAACAAAGTAAAGTGGACTTTCAAAGAGGGCGAGAGAGAGAGAGAGAGAGAAAAACGGAACGAGAGAGAGAGAGAGAGAAAAACGGAACGAGAGAGAGCGAGAGCGAGAGAGAGAGAGAGAGAAAGAAAGAAAGAAAGAAAGAAAGAAAGAAAGAAAGAAAGAAAGAAAGAAAGAAAGAAAGAAAGAAAGAAAGAAAGAAAGAAAGAAGAGAAATTAAGAGAGAGAGCGAAAGAAGGAGGGCGAGAAAGTTGGAGAGAAACAGGGGTAATATTGATTTCGGACAACCTTTTCACACCAGGAGTTTCAGTCTATGTACATCTCCGCTTCCTTTGTAACATAACAAACAACAAACACCAATGATAATAATATTAACGTATGACGTGACCGAATGAATGGCGTCACATTAGCATCTCGATGTGACAGGGGGAGATGGGCGTGGCCTAATTCGGCGGGAATACTTGTGCGGCGGGCAGAGGGCCGCGCCGGACTCGAGGGACCGGGTCCGGTCGACGTGGCCTTATGGTCGAGGCCCCGGATCAACCCCCCCCCCCCACCCGGTGCGGCGGTAACATAAAAAAAGAAAAAGGATTATTTTTTGAGTTCTTTCTTAATGAACAGTATTGGCATGTGGCCAGTTCTGACTGTCTCCACCGTGGTCCTTTCTCCTTTACCTTCGGTTTGTATCCAAACCCCCGGAGAGAAGAGGGGACAGGGAGAGGGGGGGGGGGGGGGGGGAGTGTGTCAACACCGCCCCCCCCCTCCCCCACAGCATACGGTCATCAGCAAAGCGCTCTTCCTCCCCTCCTCTCTCCCTCCCCTTCCCCTCGGACCGGAGGCGCTCACCTCACACCATGAACTCGTTGCTGCCGTACAGAACCAGCTGATGCGGCGCCGAGCCAAAGTCCCCCGTCTCCCTGCGCTGCGCCTCGGTGGGGTCGCGCGGCGAGCTGCGGCTCAGCCGGAGCCGGTGGCGGATCTTGCTTCCCCTCTGGCCCACGGCTGCGCCCGCCGCACCTAGGTCTGGCTCCGGGGCGCCCAGGGGGCACGAGGTCAGGAGGGGGCCCGAGGAGGAGGAGCGGAAGCGGTGGGGGAAGGGCTGGGAGGAGGAGGAAGAGGAGGTGGAGGAGAGAGAGGGCGGCAGGTGGTAGGAGGAGGAGAGCGCAGAGGCGGCGGCGGCGGCAGTGGTGGCCGGCGAGGAGGAGGAGGAAGAGGAGGGGGAGGAGTCTGGCTGTCGCCGCTGAGTGCGTCGGCTTTTGGCCTCGGCCTTCCTGCAGAGGGGGGTCTCTCGCCCTGATGGAGAGAGAGAGAGAGAGCGTAGCGTTAGAGAGGGGGCGAGTTGAGGGAGAGTGAGTATGTGAGTACACTATGTTTCTGCTTATTCACATATTTAAGTATTTGAAGGACACAGAGATAGGATTGTTTTTTTTCCTCTGCACCTGGACACACCCCTAACCACACCCACCATGAGGGCCGGAGGTCGCTCCTTCCGTCTCCATGGTGATGTTCTCCGAGCTCTCCGCCGTGCCGATGGAGGCTTCAGACTCTGGGGTTTCATCGTCAGACGTCCGGGGCTCCAACGCCAGCATCTCGAAGGTCAGCTCCTCCCTACACACACACACACACACACACCAACACAAACACAAACACAAACACAAACACAAACACAGACAGACAGACAGACAGACAGACAGACAGACAGACAGACAGACAGACAGACAGACAGACAGACAGACAGACAGACAGACAGACAGACAGACAGACAGACAGACAGACAGACAGACAGACAGACAGACAGACAGACAAAAAAACCTGTTAAATTAGATTCCTGGATTTATCTCTTCTGTCGGGGAAGGGTGATCATAAACAAAATAATAGCTCCAAAACAATAGCTCTTTTTAGATTTCAACTTAAAAGTAGCTGCTTATAGGAATAGTATACCCTAAACTACTAAACTAGGGGCCGTAGTCCGGTTGGTTGGAAACAGGAACAGGAAACAAAATGTATGAGTCGTACTTCTTCTTCTGCAGGCTCTCGATCTGCGCCGTCAGTATCCTCTCCTCGTGCTGCAAGGCTGTTTGCTGCTGCTCGCTAAGCCCCGGCCTCTCCTCCACCTCCTCTCCTCCTCCTCCTTCTTCTCCTCCTCCTCCTCCTGCAGTCCCTTCCTCCACCTCCGGGGGCGCCCCTTTGGGGCTGAGGGGCGGCGAGGAGATGAGGCTGCTGCTGCTGCTGCGCCGCATGCGCTCTTTGCTCTGTGGAGTGAGGCAAAGACGTGTGCAATGTCACACACACACAACAAACGCACACACAGACACGCAATGCATCAAAGTGTTGATCGACTTCCTATTTATGATTGCCTCATAACACTAGAAACCACGGGTGTGGGTCTGATGTCTGGAGCACACTGAGCTGGTAAAACCGCCACAAGAGGAGTACGGTTGCCATGGAAACATACTTTTCAACACACACTTGGAAGCATACTGCTCTGTGGAACTTTGACGCTGTGAAACCGATGCAGAAACCTAACAGCGATTAGTACAGGTTTCTGTAAGATGTATGGTGGGGGGGGGTGTGGGTTCAGAATAATCCTCAAGAAGAGCTGGATCTTGCTGTATGAAATGGTGCCTGCATGTGTAACCATCCCGGAGCCTATTGGCTAAACAGACTGCTGACTCAATCAGACACAGACGACATTTGCAGGGCTTTGATCTTACCAGGGACCTCTTTATGTGCATGAGCCTGCTCTTGGCCTTGCTCTCAGCGAACTCCAGACTGCTGATGTCCTTGAGGCGAGCCGTGTACTTGCGCATCTGCTCGTTGATGATCAGCTCCACACACCTGCAGGGAGATAGCACTCATTCAGAACACTCCTTTGGAATCCTCTTTCAAAACATTCACGCTTTACACAGCTGGCACTCATTTAGAATGCTCGATAACCACTGACAGTTGACCAACTAACAGCTGACCACTCCTTTATAACGTTTGTTAAAAACACCCCTTTAGAACCCTCGTTAAAAACACTCCTTTAGAACGCTCGGGTAAGAACAAGCTTTTAGAACCCTCATTAAGACCACTCCTTTAGAACGTGTGGGGGTGGGGGGGCTGGACACATACGCTGTGGTCTTGCTGATGTCCTGGACACTCTGCAAAGGGTCAATAGTGTCCGGGCAGCGAAGGACGCACGGGGCAAACACGATGGCCAGGGCGTTGGCCGACATCCTGTTAGTGTCCTCCTGCAGGGCGATCCTGGACCACACAACACACACACACACACACACACACACACACACACACACACACACACACACACACACACACACACACACACACACACACACACACACACACACACACACACACACACACACACACACACACACACACACACACACACACACACACACACAAAATATATTAATTTAACCAGGGTGTTGATTCAGAAAGTCAATGTTGATCAATGTTGACACACACCTCCGTTGATCAAGGCATGTCGAGTCATAAATATAATTTAGGTCCCACTTTAAAATGTGAACCGACTAAAGATGCTATTGGTAAATATCATTGATAAATAACATTACAAATCAAACCACTGGGAAAGTATCAAATATTGGTGACGAAATCGTCAACTGTGGATTGGATCAAACACTTGAGATGTCCCTCGCCGTAGTTGCTATTACAAAAACATTTCATGAGGGTGTTGCCGGGGAGGTCAGCATGTGATTGGTTAGTCACAGCGGGCTCCAGACTCACCTGACCAGGTGGAAGATGAGGCGCTCCAGGGTGCTCAGGTGAGTCCTGCTGAGCTGGTCGATGACGGAGTAGACACCGTGGATCACATCCCTCCTCTCTGGCTGACCTGGAGCCGACCACACACCGCCCAGCAGGCCATCAGACACACACCTCAGGGGACTCTCTCCACCAGGAGCTCTTACTGTTCAGTCATTCAGCGTTGACCACTGATTGACTTACAGCCAACCTTTTCTCAAGGTGTCATTAAGATAGCACAGTAGCAACAGTAGCAGAATTTCAACTAGAGGACAAAATATAAATACATAAAAATACACAGAAGATATATCGGTAGTATCGGTATGTACACAGCATGGGAAGCATCAATGCTAATGTAGTAGGGGGTTGTTCGGGGGTCAAGGGTCATCTTTCTTAAGGAGGCCTACAGCAGGGGTTTTCAAACTTTGTGTGTGTGTGGACCACTATTTGTAATGAAGAATTTTCGCGGACCACCTCATAATACCCTTAATAAAATGTCTATACACAGTCTGAATGAAAAAAAAAATATATATATATTTTATATTTTATTTTGCTTTTCCACGGACCACCTGCAGTACCCTCACGGACCACTAGTGGTCCGCGGACCACAGTTTGGGAATGACTGGCCTACAGGACACTGCAGACATCGGTGTTGAAATCAGGAGAGACCTGCTGAACCCCAGACCACACGGCCCCCCCCACACTGAATAGCACCCTTGTCAACACCTGTAGGACTTCAATACAGATGGTGGACATCTGATAGGAAGCGCAGAGGCCAAGTGGACGCCTTACCCATAGCCCTGAGGAACTCCTCGTAGAGTTCAAAGGTCATGAGAGGGCTGGGCAGGTCGCGGAGCCACTGCTTGAGCACGCTGGCGATGACGTGGATGTTGTAGTCGTCCAGGTTCATGCTGCTCACATCTGGAACAGCAGAAACAGAGATGTGTTGAAGGGGGTTTCCTGTATAGGCCTACCAGTAACCCTTACAGACTCAATACACAATGTACACACAAAGCACTCCCCTTGGTAGCAACGGCTATAAACAAAAAGCATAATAAAATGCTACATTTTGCATCAGATTTGAGCTTTATCGAAGTCTAAAGACTTTATCTTCTCCAAAGCCTGATTTGTGAGACTATGGCAAAGGAAACAGGCTCAAGTTGACACATTGCTACCCCCTACAGTTCGTAGAAGGTACTACTACATTCAACAGTAACTCTGGGACAAATGCAAGAAAGTGTATTTCTCATTTACACTCCTTATTTATATTCGTATGAGGTTAGAATGCTGTCCTTCCCACCTGTGTCCAGCCCCTGGCGGAGCTCTTTGACCTTATTGGTGGAGCCAGACTTCCTGTAGATGCCCTCGGTGTAGAGGCCGTGCATCTCGATGTAGTTGATGAGCTTCTCCACCAGGTGGGGCACCGTGTGCTCCTCCCTGCTGAGGCGTGACAGCTCCACCCCAAACTGCCGCGACGACAGCTCCGGGTCGTACTGTTACATGGAATCAGAGACACACACGCGCATACGGACCCAGACACACACACACACACATGGACACAGACACAAACACAAACACACACAGGTCAAGATACATGAGCTGTTGTAACTAATTCTCGATTATCTCCATGGCCTTCCAAGCACTTTAACATTTTATTTTTTATTTTAAATAAAATAAAACAAATTATCATTAATAAATGTTGTATAAAAAAGTAAACTAGGCATAAACATTAGTTAAAATAATTAAAAATAGTGGAACCACACATTGTGTAAACTGGTGCTTCAACACCGGACAGTGTAGCTGCATCAGCGCAGTATACACCAGTCTGATCTCTAGGTTCTACATCCATAGCTACAACATGCTGAGAGTCCGGACGTCTCGCACCTTCTTGCTGCACTTGGTGGTCATCTTGGTGCAGCACTTCCTGTGGCAGGCGTAGCGGCAGACTGGAGAGCGGGGGAGAGGAGGAAGAGATGAGCTAACCTCCGGTGCTCTGACCCCGGAGGATGCGGTACACTGTGTGGTGAGGACCAGCGCTGATTCCTGCGCTGCACGCTAATCCTTTCTACACCCCAAAATGGAGGCCGATGGCTTCCCGAGTACTTAACTTTGATTAATGGAAGTCAAATGAAATTACTCAAGACTCTTGGGCAAGCAGGTTGTTGCGTGTGTTTTGTGTGTTTTGTGTGTGTGTGAGTGTGTGATTGTGTATGTGCGAGTGCAATGTTTAGAGAGTGGAAAAAGAGAAAATGGGGACGTAATGTCTGAGTGGGAGGAAGTTAGAGTTATGGCATGAGGGCCTCTGCAATTGAGTTAGAGGAACATTAGAACGAGTAGTGAGGGTGTTTATGTGCGTCTGTGTGTTGTGTGTGTGTGTCGATGTGTGTGTTGCTTCGGAAAAGTAGGAAGCTTGAGACATTTTTTTTTTTTTTTTGCTCTGCATGATGCTGGTGAACACAGGACGGACTTAGAAGGCATCCGATTGGTAGAATGTATATTGAAACAATATTTATCAATCCAAGTGGCCATCTGTGTTTTGGTGTCTGTGTTGTTCGATTTTATTGTGTGTGTGTGTGTGTGTGTGTGTGTGTGTGTGTGTGTGTGTGTGTGTGTGTGTGTGTGTGTGTGTGTGTGTGTGTGTGTGTGTGTGTGTGTGTGTGTGTTTATCATTGTTTGTGTGTTTGAATGTCTGTTTGTGTTTGTGTGTTTGTGTGTATCCTTTTGTTGTAGGTGCTTGTGTGTGTGTCTTTATCATTGCGTGTGTGTGTGTGTGTTTATCATTGTTTGTGTGTTTGAATGTCTGTTTGTGTTTGTGTGTTTGTGTGTATCCTTTTGTTGTAGGTGCTTGTGTGTGTGTCTTTATCATTGCGTGTGTGTGTGTGTGTTTATCATTGTTTATGTGTTTCTATGTGTGTTTGTGTGTGTGCATCATTTTGTTGCATGTGCTTGTGTGTATGTCTGTGTGTGTGTGTGTTTATTATTGTTTGTGTGTTTGTATTTGTGTTTGCGTTTGTGTGTGAGTATCATTTTGTTGTATGTGCTTGTGTGTGTGTGTGTTTATCATTGTGTGTGTGCGTGTGTGTGTGTTTGTATGTGTGTGTGTGTGTGTGTGTTTGTATGTGTGGTTGTGTTTGTGTGTGTGTGTATCATTTTGTTGTATGTGCTTGTGTGTGTGTGTGTTATCATTGTGTGTGTGTGTGTGTGTGTTGTGTGTGTGTGTGTGTTTTATCATTGTGTGTGTGTGTGTGTGTGTTTGTGTGTGTGTGTATCATTTTAGTTGTATGTGCTTGTGTGTGTGTGTGCGTTTATCATTGTGTGTGTGTGTGTGTGTGTGTTGTGTGTGTGTGTGTGTGTGTGTGTGTGTGTGTGGTGTGTGTGTGTGTGTGTGTGTGTGTGTGTGTGTGTGTGTGTTGTGTGTGTGTGTGTGTGTGTTTGTGTGTGTGTGTCTGTGTGTGTGTCTATGCACACACTGCTCTTTACGTTTGCAGACACAGGCTCTGTCCATCATCCAGATGAGGGAGGAGCAGTATTCACAGTAGGTGGGGATGCTGTACTGGGTGGCCTTGAAGATGTGGCCATTGTGCTCCTCCACCTGTAGGAGGCAGCAGAGAGGCTTACTGCGCAGCACTAGTAATCATTCAACCATTGGTTTTACATGTATTACTTTATTTATGCATTACTTTATCCTAAATCATCACCTTTAATCCCACAGGCATTGATCAAAAATATCATGTGGTTTGTTTATGTAATATTCAATGGCATACATGGCAACAATAATATTATTGTTGTAGTAAAAGTTGAAAATGCTAGATAAGACGCAGATAAAACTAGTTTAAGACATTTTTCGTCTGAGAGAATATCCACACTTCAAAGCCAATCATATCGTGATATCTTTAACCTCCCAGTCTTGATATTCTCAATCTTCTAGGAAACCACAGGCAGCAACAGCTCAAGCAAAGCATATTGGCTAAATGTAATATGAATTGGTTAAGGAAATCCAAGTGTTGTGCTCAGGTCTTTCTACAAGCTCAAACTCTTAAAAGTGAAACGAGAAATGAGTTAGCTAGAGAGTTTCAGAAAAAATAAACTTACAATGTCGCTCTCCTTTTTCCTCCTCTTCTTCCGCTCTGGTTTAGAAGCCTGAAACAAACAGAAAAAAATATATTATCTTCCTTTATTCTCCATGAAAGACTCAACGGCATAAGCTCTACTATAATCCACTTGATAGTGTTGTCGTAAAGAGTACAGCGTTTCTGTGTTCTAAATTACAATAAAAAAAAATAAAAACAATGAATGAAAGACAATGCTGGCTGGATGAGAGAAAGTCAGGCACGTGAACGTGTGACTTGAGTCCACAGACCCAGCGCTCCACACACACCCACTGGGAGGGGCTCCGAAGCACTTTGACGATGTTCTCTATGCAATCCGACAAAGCCGCTTTTAAAAACCACTCTTGTCAACCGATGGTACTTTAACGACACGCTGGTCGGTCCAAATGGTCGGACAGCTCATGAATATTTGAGCAAACTCTTTGACCTCCATTTCCTT
>OLKM01000110.1:377909-382909 GCA_900291075.1 Melanogrammus aeglefinus | reverse complement strand
GAGGAAGTCGGAGCGAGTCCGGGACATGCGCGCTTTCTTTTTGGGACCAGGGCGACTGATCTGCTTCCACAGGGACATCGGGTCAGCCGGGTGTGCTTGCGTGTGTTGTCCGTGTGTGTGTGTGTGAGTGATGTGTGTGTGTGTGTGACAAAACATGTACCAAGGCAAAAACACACTTTAATATTCCCCCTGAACCAATGGCAGCAACATGCAAACACACACTTCAGAATGAACAAATTCATCATCAATACTTTTGAGTTCTTTGGGATTGTTGGATTGAACGTCGGAGTGTGTGTGTGTGCATGTGTGTGTGTGTGTGTGTGTTTTTATTTCCGTCAATCTCACCTCTCTTCTGGAACCTGCAGAAGATTTGGAGCTGGAGGGGTCCTCATGCAAGGACAAAGACCTCTCCTGGTTGACCAGGTCTTTATCAGATCTGCAACAGTCAACAGTAAGATATCCCAAAGCACTACTCTAGCAATGGTATAATAATAGGAAGTACGCTCTGTATAATAATAGTAAGTCATCTTGTACTCACTTCGAGAAGGGCAGCTTGCGTCTGGGTGGAGAAAACACTGTCGCCGCAGGCTTCTCTGTCATATTGACGATCACAGTCTGGGCTGAACTCTTCTTCTGGGCCTTCGGTGGTTTGGTCTCCAGGACAAGGACACTGGGGGACGCCTGCGCTGGCCTGCCCCCTTTCTTGTCCTTCTGGCTGGGCAAGACCGGCAGCATCGAGGGCCTTGGCTCCAGGACTAACTGGATGTCCAGCTCTGAGGAGCCAATGGCTGGAGACCCCGGAGTGTCTTCCTGGGGGCTGGACGGGGCGGCCTTGAGGGAACTACTTTCCGTAGGGGGTACGTGTTTCATGGCGGGGAACTCTGTTGGCCTGGGAGTCGTGCCTAACTCTAGACCTGCTATCGTGGTCGGGCGGGAACCCGAAGTGCTTTCCCCGACGTCAGAAGTCCTTTCTAGGGCTTGGGCTGCCTGCAGCTCTGTCTCATCCACCGGGCTTTCCTTCTGCATGCTGATGACCACCACCACGGGCCTCCGAGAGCTGGACTCTCGCCTCTCTTTCACACCCTTGCTGGGGCTCTCGCATTTGGGCTCGTGGACGGGGCTTTGGTCAGCAGAGATGTAAAACGTTGCTCTCTGAGCCTGTTCTTTTTCAAACTCTGGCCTTTCATTGTAGTTCGAATCCCTGCGTGCCTTGCCTAATGGCTCAGTCTCTGACCGGGAACCTCCTAGATGAGAATGTTCCCGGGGGCCGTCGGAGCTTCTGGAGCCTTCCGTCTCCATGTCCTCCGCGGGGAGCGGCTCCCGGCTCTCGGAACTGGCAGGCGACCCATGGGGGGACTGGGGGCCCCTCTCGCGCTCCTCCGAGGGCCCGTTACCACGCACAGGCTCCTCCGGCAGGGGGCCCCCGGCACCGGTGGCGCGGCCCTTGAGCAGCTCCAAGCTGAACTGAGCCTGCTCCAGCTCCCTCATGCGGCGGCTCTCCCGCTTGGACCGGCACTTGAGGCTGGAGTCGCTCATGCTGCAGCTCCGCTCCCTGGCCTGCTCTTTATCTGCCTCCTCCACGTCCTGGGGCCCCGGCGCGGGCCCCCCAGCGGCTTCAGAGGAGGAGGTGTCTGTCCCGGGAAGGGTGGGGTCCTCCGCACCCAGGCTCATCGCCGCCTCTTCCTCTTCTTCGGGCCCGCTGGCGTCCCTGGGCTCCTGCTTAGCGTCACGCTCGCTCTTCAGCTCTTTGAACCTTCGGACATCAGACATAACATCCAGCATCAGGGATTCATGCCGCAGTAGAACAGAAGTAAACATTGCGTTTTTACGAGGCGCAAAAGGATGAGCATTAAATTAGGGAGGGTCAAACTAATAAAAATCGACCTAGCCAGCCAAAGTCAGCATATTCTCTCTCTCTCTCTCTCCCTCTCCTTCTCTCAGCAGAAAGAGCTACCCCTTCTGTCATGTGACCCGCCTGCAGAAAACTCAGCAGAAGCTGAACAGGCAGTCTCTGCGAGCACAGGGACCAAATCCTCATAAGAATAGTGATTTAACATGTACACGTGCAGCAGTCTTCATCCTCAAGAAAGCATTTGGTTTGAAGACTCTCCCTCTCTTCCCACCCCCTCTCTCTCCCCCCTCTCTCTCTCTCTCTCTCTCTCTCTCTCTCTCTCTCTCTCTCTCTCTCACTCTCCTCCTCTCTCTCGCTCTCCACCCTCCTCCTCTGTCTCTCTCTTCTCTCTCTCTCTCTCTCTCTCTCTCTCTCTCTCTCTCTCTTCCTCTCCTCTCTCTCTCTCCTCTCTCTCTCTCTCTCTCTCTCTCTCTCTCTCTCTCTCTCTCTCTCTCTCTCTCTCTCTCTCTCTCTCTCTCTCTCTCTCTCTCTCTCTCTCTCTCTCTCTCCAAACTCTCCCTAGCATTTCTTTCAAACTTAACTAGCAGGTTAGTTAAAACACCATAACAGCATGGCCCCCTTGTCACCCACATCTCCCCCCCCCCCCAAGACACACCGACCCCCATCCTAGTCACCTGAGTCGGGCCAGGTATCCCCTGCCCGCCGCCTGGAGCTCCGCCACCACGTCCTGGATCCTCCTGTAGCGGCGCCTCTCTCTGCACGCCTTCCAGGAGCCCTGGATCACCACGGCCGCCAGGGTCCGGCGGCCGCGGCAGGACCTCCAGCTCCTCTGGAGGACCACGGCCGCCTCACGCCACTCCTGGTAGGCCCGGCGCTCCCGGAAGCCCCTCCACGCCGCCTGCAGGCGCAGCGCGGCCGCCTCCGCCACCGCCGGCTCCAAGGCCGACTCCGCCCGGCTCCGGAGGTGGGTCCGCCACCACCGCTAGACGGGGGAGGGACAGGGAGGGGAGAGACCGGGGGATGAGCCAATGAAGTCGAGGCTGACGTTGGGGTCACGGTGGTGGGCTGAGCTAGCTGTAGTACGCCGAGTATGGACTTAGGCTGGCACATGCACGGGAGATAACACATGCACACACACACACTTAAGTGCGCACACACACACACATACACGCGCGCACACACACACTTCTTAAGGAAGCAGACCTTAAATCTGATCATTTCTGGGCAGACCCAAATGAACAGCAGAATTGTTCATTTCCATTTTCTATACATCTTTGCTTTTTAGCAATTTAGCAGGTACTGGTCCAAGGCGATTTACCATGAGCTCAGACAGGGTGCAACCAGAGGAACCAAAGGGTTCCTCTGGTTGCGCCCTCCTCCCCTGGGTCCTAGAGGTCCCCTGGTTCCAGGCCACGCTGTTACCTGGATCACAGAGGAGGCTTGTCTCATCCTGACGAAGTGCTTCCTCTCCAGCACGGCCCTGAAGCGCCGCTGCAGCGCCGCGATCCTCCTCAGCACCTCCTGGTGGAGCAGGCTCTGGAGGTGCTGCCGCTCCGCCTCCCGCAGGAACACCTGCACAGGTACAGCCACGGGGTCACCACAGGGGTCAGCACCAGGGTCCACACAGGTACAGCAACGGGATCACCACAGGGGTCAGCACCAGGGTCCATACAGGTACAGCAACGGGGTCAACAACAGGCTCAGCACAGGGGTCAGCAGAGAGCCCCACACAGCCACAACCCGGGGTCAAAACAGGGGTCAACCCGGGGTCCACACAGGGGTCAAATTTGATTGGATCACAATAGACTGATTCAGAGTAGAATTAATTTGATTAGATTGCATTATGTTTCATCACAGTGTATTAGATCAGGTCAGAATTGATCTGATTAGACGTGATCCCATTTTATCCCATTGTATTAGTTCAGTTTAGAATATATCAGAAGATTTTCTGTATCGTACATTTGGACGCAATATTAAGCCTTTAAAACAACAACACACCTCATTATTATCAAGAATAACCTGCTCTCACTCCGAACAGTTGTCAAGTGATACAAACATCACAAACATGACATCAGCATGCTCAGTGCGCGGGTGGGGGTCGTTACCATGGTGTTGCCCACTTGATACCCAGCGGGGGCAAGGTGGATCTTACGGAAGAATTCCCGGATGCCCGCCTTGGTTGGGCTGGTTCCACGAGGCAGCAGGATGAGGAAGTGACTCACAAAGTGCTGTAGGAGGATGAGGAAGAGGATGAGGGAAGAAGAAGAAGAAGGAAGAGGAAAGAAGAAGAAGAAGAAAGAAGAAAGAAGAAAGAAGAAAGAAGAAGAAGAAGAAGAAGAAAGAAGAAACCTCAAGGTTAATGACGTGCCAGAGCTCTTTAACACGGTTTTGCCGATGTTTTATCAGTTCCAACTATTGGCTGTGAATGGGTGGGTCTTACCTGGAAGGTGTACTTGATGCTGTACCCTGATTGGCGGATGCGGACGGTCTCCAGCATGCCCGTGTACCGGAGCTGCCTGAGCACCAGGCTGTCATTGAACCGCAACGGGAGCTGAGGGACCAGTCAATCAATCTATCAATCCAACTTTGTTCATTGAGGGCTTTTCGTACAAACAATTGCAAATAAAGTGCTTAAAAAGGGAAACAACATAACAGGAGCATACAGGAAGGCAACATACAAAAAAATGGATAAACGTTTAGAAAGATTATATATATACATATATCAATTTAAAAAAAAAGAGTGGACCAAATCTGCCTTTGAGCGACAATTGTTAAATTCTACATCTTCACTTTCCTTTCCCTTAAAAGCCACAAAACCACAGCGCTTGGCCGAGAAAAAGTAGGGACAAACCTTTTCAGCATTGGAGCGGATACACTTGACAAAGTACGGCTCCGACTGACCCAGGGTCTCCATCAACTTATTCAGGGACGCCTGCACACAGAACCAACAACATCTAGAATATCTGCTCATTCCTATTATCCTCTGCATGTGTCTCATTTGACAAGAACATTTCCTGTTATCTTATCTTATGAATATAAGACGTTATATCAGGTCCTGAAAGCATCCATGAGCGGCACATTGTAGTTCATATATTCAGCCAGCAGGTGGCGACGTCCCCACACACCTGGAACTGAGCACTGATGCTGG
>OLKM01000110.1:336711-377609 GCA_900291075.1 Melanogrammus aeglefinus | reverse complement strand
AAACACACACACACACACACCAATGTCCAGCTAACACATTCACAAACTCTGCTGTTATGTCGTACACACACACACACACACACACACACACACACACACACACACACACACACAATCATTGTTTAATATATCAATACAAAAGTTGGCAGTTTTCTGTTAAACAGGGCGACAATCATTGTTTAATATATCAATACAAAAGTTGGCAGTTCTCTGTTAAACAAAGCGGTCATGATCATGGTGTCTTTTCTTACCTTGGGAAGGGAAGGTTTACTTTTGTAGTTTTTGTTTCTCCTTAGGAAGAACAGGAAGAAAAGCAAGGTTAGTGGTAGGCAAACACAACAAAGATCATGGACATGTGACGGTGCTACTACTGAAAAGTAACAAAACGTGTGTGCGTGTGTGTTATGTGTGAGTGTGTATGTGTGTATGCGTGTGTGTGTGTGTGTGTGTGTGTGTGTGTGTGTGTGTGTGTGTGTGTGTGTGTGTGTGTGTGTGCATGTGTGGGGATGCTTTATTCATCTATGTGTTTGTGTGTGTCTTTAAGTTTGCGTGAATGCATATGTGTGTACGCGCATGTGTGAGTGTGTGCGTGTATTTATCTATGTGTGAATGGGTGGGTGTGTGTATTTATGCAAGTATTTCTGTATGTGTTTATATTTTTATCTATGTGTGTGTGTGGGAGTGCGTCTCTATGTCTATGTGTGTGTGTATGTGTGTGTGAGTGCGTCTCTGTCTATGTGTGTGCGTGTGTATGCGTGCGTCTCTATGTCTATGTGTGTGTATGTGTGAGTGCGTCTCTATGTCTATGTGTGTGTGTGTGTGTGTGTGTGTGAGTGCGTCTCTATTTCTACGTGTGTGTGAGTGTGTCTCTATGTCTATGTGTGTATGTGTGTGAGTGCGTCTCTATGTCTACGTCTAATGTGTGTATGTGTGTGAGTGCGTCTCTATGTCTACGTCTATGTGTGTATGTGTGTGAGTGCGTCTCTATGTCTATGTGTGTGTATGTGTGTGTGTGTGTGTGAGTGCGTCTCTATGTCTATGTGCGTGTGTGAGTGCGTCTCTATGTCAATGTGTGGATGTGTGTGAGTGTGTCTCTATGTCTATGTGTGTGTGTGTGTGTGTGTGAGTGCGTCTCTATGTCTATGTGTGTGTGTGTGTGTGTGAGAGAGTACGTCTCTATGTCTATGTGTGTGTGTGTCTCTTTGTCTATGTGTGTGTGTGTGTGAGTGTGTCTCTATGTATATGTGTGTGTGTGTGTCTATGTCTATGTGTGTGTGTCTCTATGTCTATATGTGTGTGCGTGTGTGTGAATGCGTCTCTATGTCTATGTATGTGTGTGTGTGTGTGTGTGTGTGAGTCGTCTCTATGTCTATGTGTGTGTGTGTCTCTATGTCTATGTGTGTGTGTGTCTCTATGTCTATATGTGTGTGTGTGTGTGTGTGTGTGTGTGTGTCTCTATGTGTGTGTGTGTGTGTGTGTGTGTGTGTGTGTGTGTGTGTGTGTGTGTGTGTGTGTCTCTATGTCTATGTGTGTGTTTGTGTCTATGTCTATATGTGTGTGTGTGTGTGTGTGTGTGTGTGAATGCGTCTCTATGTCTATATGTGTGTGTGTGTGTGTGTGAGTGTGTCTCTATGTCTATGTGTGTGTGTGTGTCCATCGGTGAGGCGCCCTCACAGCAGGATGCCCTGGGCCCTCTCCAGCAGCTTGCTCTTGTCTGAGTTGAGGAAGATGCCATCCTCCTCCAGGGTGGGGCTCCCCGTGGAGGCCAGGCGCAGAGACCTGGAGCCCCGACCGTTACAGCCCCCAGCGTAGAGGCTCTCCCTGGGGTAGACACGGTTAGAGTCACACGCTAGAGCTAGCAGCATTAGCCACTAGGAGTACGGGAGTACAGTCCCAGACAGACCTCGGAGGTACTAGAATCAGAATTAGAATCAGGTACTAGAATTAGACAGAGAAAATATAAATAGAATTATAATGAGTTAATAGAGACAGTACAATTATAATTAGATACTGAAATTATAATTAGAATCAGGTACTTGAATTAGAATGATATATTAGAATGAGACACTATAGTTATAATCAGATACCGAAATTCAAATTAGAATCAGGTGCTAGAATCAGACATAACAGAGAGATAACAGATTTAGAATTGAGTGACAATCAGCTGGCAGAATACAAATTGGATCCTAAAGGTAGAATTAGACACGAGAAATTAGAATTGGATGCTAAAATGTATATACAACAGAGACAGAAATCTGAATTGGATTCAGACACTAGAAACATAATCAGAGGCAAACATTGGGATCAGGTACTAGAACGGGATGGTAGAATCAGAACCAGACGCTGGGACTCACCTGCTGCCCCTCTCATTGACTGCGTTGGTGCCCTGCAGGTCGGACAGGGGGCTCCGAGGATTCTTCCTCGTGATACCTAGAGAAAAAAAAAGAGAGAATGACACAGAGAGAGAGAGAGAGGGAGAGAGAGGGAGAGGGAGAGGGAGAGAGAGAGGGAGAGGGAGAGAGAGAGAAAGAAAGAAAGAAAGAAGAGAATAGAAAATGATGTAGAGAAAGACAGAGACAGAGAGACAGAGAAAGAGACAGACCGACAGACAGAGAGAGAGAGAGAGAGAAAGATGACTCTGAGAGCATACTTAAGTCCTTTGCTGCTATTTTTTGTTATTAAAACAGCTGGCTGAAACAAACATTAACATCTGCCCAGTCCTTCACGACTCAGATTCCAACCACTGCTCCCTCGATCATCATATCCATCCCTACGCCCTCCCCCGTCTCTTTGACCCTCTCGCAGACCCGTTCCTCTGCTCCCACTCAGGTCCAGTATACTAGAACATCGTGCATCTGTTAACATACGTCGTCTGGAAGTGCTTTGCATGCCCTTAACTAGAGTATAATAACCCAACACCCCCTACACACCAGAACCTGAGAGTTCCTGAAGTTGTTTTGAAGAAATCAGGGAGAGGTGAACACCAACTTGAGAATTGAGCGGACACCACGCAATGTGCCCCCCCCCACACACACACACACACACACACACACACACACACACACACACACACACACACACACACACACACACACACACACACACACACACACACACACACACACACACACACACAAACACACACATGCACACACACACACACACACACACACACACACACACACGCACGCATAACAAGTGAGCAATATATTATAGATGTTTTAGTAGCCATCTGTCCAATGAATAAAGGTATTATCCGAGAAAATACGATATACAGTGAAAAGCGTTTCCCCCTTTCGGTGAGAACGCTGTGCAACTCCCATTGGGGGATACAATCGTTGTGCGTGTGTGTGGGGGGTTTGTGTGTGTGTGGGTGGGGGAGTGTCCAGATGTTTGCATAGAGTGAAGAATTGGCTGTTTCATGAACTCCTACAACTAAAGTACACAGATCATGTGACTTGATGTGACTTCTGTCTGTGCAGCTCTTTGCCTCCTCAGATACATGATAAAGAAATATTATCATTTACAGTTTAGAAGCTGTCAACCATATATTTTCCTGAACCCTTAAAAAAAAACACAGCCGGATTTGCAGTGTGTAAACAAATGCATATCCGCTGCCAGCGCATACATCTGCGGTAACAAACACTAACCTGCCTAGTTTCTAAGCTAGTTTCTCTTCCATTTCCTTTGCTTTCAGTTCATTTCAGTGGTGTTAGCAGATCCGTGTGTGTCTGATCCACTGGCCACAGAAACGCGATGTGTTTCTATTCTTATGTTGTTGTCATTCACCGACGGTGTGCACAGCTGTCTGCGTTCCCCCCGAACCGTTATGAGCGCAGTGACACGTAAACATCACATGGTGCTGTCGCCACGGCTCCGACATTCTTCCGCTAATATGACAAGCATGTGTGCGGGGGGGACAGTGTGTGACTTGCGCTGCCGAGAGGGACGGCGGCCGGACTTACTGTACTTCTCCTCCTTGCACCGCTGCAGGATCTCCAGGCTGCGCTGGTGAACCGGGTGGTGCAGGAAGCTGAAGCTGTCCACCGTCTTTAGGGCTGCGCTGGGGACCGCCGCCTCGCTCCCTAGCAGCACCGCACAGGGAGAGGAGGAGGTGTTAGGTTCAACTCCCGGCTCAAAGGCGCACGGAGTGTGTTCGTGATGGTGTGTTGCCTTTATGTACTTGAATGTGTGTATGAACGTGTATTGCGCCACCTTATCACGCTTGCTGTCAGTGAATGTAGTCTACATCTGCTGTGTGTGTGCTATGCATCTTCTGTTTTTATATGAATAAGCATATACTGTATATGTGTATGTGTATGAGTGTGTGTGCGAATCAGCTGCATCTTGCTGTGCGTGTGTCTGCCGCGCGCGTGTGCGTGTGTCTGCGTGCGTTACCGGTCCTGCTTTCTGTGCGTCTGCTACGTGCGTGTACGTGTGTGTGTCTGCGTGCGTTACCGGTTGTGCTGTGCGTGTATCTGCTGCATGTGCGTGCGTGCGTGTATGTGTTTGTGCCTGTATGCCTGCGTTACCCGTCTTGCTGTGCGTGTGTCTGCTGTGCGTGTGTGTTTGTGCCTGTATGCCTGCGTTACCCGTCTTGCTGGGCGTGTGTCTGCTGTGCGTGTGTGTGTGTGTTTGTGCCTGTATGCGTGCGTTACCCGTCTTGCTGTGCGTGTGTCTGCTGCGTGCGTTCATGTGTTTGTGCCTGTATGCCTGCGTTACCCGTCTTGCTGTGCGTGTGTCTGCTGCGTGCGTTCATGTGTGTGTGCCCTGTATGCGTGCGTTACCCGTCTTGCTGTGCGTGTGTCTGCTGCCAGCCTCCCTGAAGGCCACCAGGGCCCTGAAGTAGGCGCGGAGCACGGCCCAGCGGAAGGTGGCCACAGGGTCGATGCCCATCAGACCGCAGATGAAGGCCTTCTTGCTGCTCTTCAGCAGGGCCACGATGTCCGGCCGCAGGTGGTCCGTGTTCTTCTCCCGGAAGTCCTGGCCCACGGGGGGAGGGACAGACGGAGAGGGAGACAGTTAGAGAAACAGGTGGACGGACGGACAGGTCAGACAAACAAGAAGACAGACGCTGTTTGTCTGTTTCGACAGAGGCACTACAAGGTGTAATGTCTCCAGAGTTAGCGCACTAGTTTGTTGTGCTACCAAGTCGCCCCCTCCCCTTCTATACTCTTAATACTTAATTATGCACTTTCATGAGGGGAATAACTCCAGCACATGTGTTTCTCATCTGGGCCTCAGCAGGAGGTGACGTAGCTGGTGAGGTCCATAAGATGATGGCTAGATGAGCTATAGACTGTTTCATTAACCCGGCGCTCCGTGATTTAGCTTGCTTAGCTTGTGTCTCATGGTAGTCATGTCCTTTTTCCATGGGATTTATCCTGAAAGGCCGTTATGGTTGATGTTTTAATATTTTCAAGCTTAAACAAGCACATTTATTTAAAACAACAAATGTAACCTAGGATTTGTAACCGAGCATCAATAACATTATATTTAAAGTTATATCTATCACACTTGACACTGTTCACGTGAAGTTCAACACATTTCAGACTCCGGCCTCTGCTGGGAAATGTTTTTTCTTTTGTTAACGTTGAATCGCCTTCAAAGAATAATGTAAAAAGAAAATCACTTCATTATGTGCTCTTCTGGAAATGGCATGAAAATGGGAATCGAACACGGACAGAGACAAACGCACGCACACGGACAGAGACAAACGCACGCACACGGACAGAGACAAACGCACGCACACGGACAGAGACAAACGCACGCGCACGGACAGAGACAAACGCACGCACATGGAAATACACGCACACGCACACGCACAAACACACACGCTCACCTTGACCCCGTACTTGACCTTGCCGGCGTAGTGGTGGATGATGAAGGCGGGCTCCATGACGGCGGGGAACTCAATGTAGCGGTTAGCGTCGTGCTGCCGTCTGAACTTGTCCAGTAGGGTCTGGTTGGTGGCCTGGGGGAAGCTGTGGCACAGGGGGGGTACAGCAGGGTGATGAGGAGGAGGAGGAGGGCGTTATACTGGGTAAAATAACTACGGCTCCTGGCTGAGGCTTGGAAGTAGAGGGTCGCGGGGCCTGACGGTCCTGAATGTAATGTCATATAACATTTGTTCATAGGGTCGTTTTAGCTCCGCAGGTAGAGCACGTTGACCTGTAAGCGGAAGGTTTGGAGTCGAGGTGTCCCTCAGCAAGACCCCTCACCCTCGCCCTGCGTGGTTGACTCCGCCGTCTGTGTGTGTGTGAATGTGTGCATGAACCGTTTGTAATTCGCTTTGGATAAAAGCGTCCATAAATATAACATGTTCTAACTAACTCCATTTAGTTACGCTTGGTGATGTTACATTTCTCTCAACCATTCATCATTTTTGCAGAGCAAGTGATTGGAGCGGGATGATGATAACTAATACTAATATATTTATATTAACATGGAAAACCTTGTTAACATTACAGTAATGACTTGTTACCAAGGTCATCTTCCCTGAACCCTGCATGCTGTCCATCTCCCTCTCACTCCCTCACCCCTGCGCCCTGCAGGCCGGCCTGGACATGAGGTCTCTCCCGAGAGGGACCCAGGACACAATGTGAGGGGCGACAGGGGGGCTCTAACCTCATTTCCTCGCCCTCTCCTTGTCAGGGGATTTCAACTGGCAACCTTGTGGTCCTTAAGTGTTCCCTTCCGTACCGGGATAACGCCTTTGTCAGCACTTCCCCCGCTCCCATTAACCCCTCCCAGCCCTGTCAGCCCGCCAGATGGACAGGCCCCGATGGGATGCTCTCACACCGAGGCCTCTGTGTGTGTGTCTGTGTGTGTGTGTGTGTGTCTGTGTGTCTGTGTGTGTGTGTGTGTGTGTGTGTGTGTGTGTGTGTGTGTGTGTGTGTGTGTGTGTGTGTGTGTGTGTGTGTGTGTGTGTGTGTGTGTGTGTGTGTATGTGCGTGCGTGTGTGCGTGCGTAAGTGTCTGTTGAGTGGCTGGTATTGAAACATGTGTTGTGCTAAGCTCAGTCGTCGTCAGCGTTGGTGGTGGAGCGGTGCTAACGTCGTCGCCGCTATAAACTAATACAGCCCCCCCCGCCCCCCCCTCCCCCAAGAGAGGGAGGGGGATGCTAGCCGTTAACCAAGAGCGATGGGCTCTCTGGAGAGCTTTCTTCGCTGTGGCGTAGCCGTTTAGCATTTGGCTGCTATCCGCCGTAGCGGGATAAATCAGGCCCTGGCGGCCTCTTTATTAAGAAATCCCCCTTTTGACCCAAGTGCTTAAACACCCCCCACAAACCTCCTCAGAACACACGTCGGTTATTAAACCCAGATGACGGTGTGAAGCCTGGCGACCAGAGAGGTTTACTGTCTGGCTGACAGCTTCTGGAGCAGGTAAAAGTGAAACTCTGTGGACAGGGGAGTAGGTTTTATTATGCCAAAGGGGCGGAGCTGATTTATTGAACCATCTGCGTAGGCGCTGTGCTTTTAGGTTGTTGGTTTGATAAAGGGTGGACACACGCGTGCACACACACACACACACACACACATAATCATGCATGTGTATGTGCATGTGAATGTGCACACACACACACACACACACACACACACACACACACACACACACACACACACACACACACACACACACACACACACACACACACACACACACACACACACACAGTGTTACCTAACAAGTCGTTAGCTTTGGCCAACCAGTGTGCTAATGAGCTAGGCGTTTAATGTTCCGATACGGGCTATGTGGGTCTGAGAGCACCTATGGAAATCAATTTGAGTTCCACTGTATTTAGTTTGTCTACATTTCACCCAAATCTGACAAGATAATGAGCGGGAATAACAAACACGGTGCCTAGGGGCAGGGAATGGACACCTCTGCCTGTTTGGAGAGATGGTACCATGCTGTTCAGTTCATCTAATGCGCTTTGCCCCTCAGAGTTCCCCCTCAGAACTCTGTGTTCCTGAAGACCTTAGCACGCATCTGGTTTTTGTTATATTCATAAACCTGTAGGCCTATAATCCATGGCCAAATAATAAGAAAAAAACAACAGGAGAACAGAAATTAATTTTCTGCGGGAACTGTGGTCTTAATAGCCGGCGTAGTAGTTATTGCAACTGACGATTAAAATCAAGAATTTATCAATAAAGCCGCCCGCGAACCGCTTGGGTCGTGCGCAGGGTTTAATCAACCACTAAGAGTACAGTGAGGCGAACAGGAGACGTACTTGCACTCTTCGTCCAGCAGGTGGAGCAGTGCGGTGGGCTTCTTGCTGATCAGGTTGATGCAGCCGCTGTTGTCGATGTAGTCAATGTTGTGCCAACTGATGCCCTCTGCTCTGTATTCCTCCTGGAGAAAAACACACACAGAGACGACTGTTAATGCACGGGGCGACACAACTCTGATGGGACGTCCGGCAGTCAAAACAGGAGATGATAAGAAACAAAGGTTTTAGTTCTGAAGGGTCAGCTTAGCTAACATAGGTAAAGCGGATGATTTGCGACTGGAATCTTGTTGGTTCAATCCCCTGAGATTTGACGTGTCCCTGAGCAAGACACTTGACCCTAACTGCTCCCGACGAGCTGGCTGTTGCCCTGCATGGTTGAGTCCGCCATCGGTGTGTGAATGTGTATGAATGGTTGTAAGTCATTTTGGATAAAAGGCGTCTTCTAAATGCACTAAACGTAAATGGAAGTCAAGCAGTTTACATGTCGAAGTAGAAATGATTTGTGTCGATGCAAGTGTTGAAGAAGTGTCACGTTTGAAACAACGGAGGAAAAGAGTTTGCCTTTTTCCTATTAGTTAAAGCCCAAATTGAACGTCATACATCACGACAACTGACATACTTTTCCTTTAAACATGACCCATTCTGGCTTCAAATAGAGTCATATAACCCCGGAGCAGATAGAAGTTTGGGGTTCTGCTAACCCATTAAACATTGATCATTGCATGCTTTGATGAAACTTGGCTTAGCGGGACTAGCACAAATGCTTACCCGGTCACAAACTAAACACATCACAGATTTATTTTGTGTCAAGTGGCTCCAACAAACAGTCCTTCGTTCCATGTGTGTCCGGTGTGGTGCTTCGGACAACCGAATTGTGTGCAAAGCTTCCAGAACATTTGGCTCGGCTGAGCATTAAGCAAAGGCCAATTCATGTGTTTTTCGTTTTCATCCCAATCGAGCTTCGGTCATTTGCTGGGTTACTGGAAGTCATGTGTTTGTTTGTGTGAAAAAAAACCCTTTCATTTGATGTTTTTGGTTATTCTGAAGTTTGATTTAGAAGTTAGTTTGTGCAAACAAATGTACATATATGAAAAAATGTATACACCTTTATGTGACCTTTCAACAACCATTTGGATCGAGTATTGATAAGATAAGACTTAATTGTCTGTTTTACAAGGGTTACAGAAATCTTTCTTTGACATGGCTCCAGTCACAAATAAACATTTACACGTGCTAGGAGTTAGAATGTGAGATTGGCACAGAATCGTAACAAACTACATGACTGAAATCACATGAATCGGTTAACCCTGCCTCTACTGTTATTGTACTGCCTAACCCTAACACGAAATGCTCATGTTTGTTCCCTTTTTAGTGCCCGCACTGATGAGGTCACACATATCTCAGTCCAGCAGCCGCCCTCTCACTGTCAGAGAGCATAATCACATTGCTCACTCCATCCCTGCCCTCCACTTCTCAATCCCTGACCTGACTAGTTCACAAATATCCTTTAAACCAAAGACACCATTTAGTATTCTCTAACTCAATTTCTGGCTAATGTGACGTTGTCCACTGTGGCATTCAGGTCTGGTAGCTGTTGACCCTGTGCCACCATGCCAGCCTAACAATGTTGACCCTAAAGCCTCTTCCAGGAATCAGTGCAACCCTCAAGTCTTGGGGGAGCAGGTGCCTTGTCTGGGGCCTTGATGACTTATGTGTGTTTTTCAACCTCTCCCCTTTTTCTGGCTACCTCACTCCCTCCCCCTCTCCCCTCTCCCCTCTCCATGGCTGGCCTGTTCTGTTATGACAGCACTAGTGTTTTTATGAGGAAGAAGGGAGGAACCGTAGAACTGGAAAAATAGAAGCAGAAGTTGATTTAAAAGGAAAAAAACAGTCTAAAAGAGAATAGAGATAGAGGTTTGGGGAGGGGGGAGAAAGACGGTGAGGAAGAGAAACAGAGTAGAAGGTCAGAGGGAGGAACAAATGAAGAAAAGCGTGTCTAAAGCAAGGAGTCTAGAGATGGAGGTTAGGGGGAGAGATAAGGTGAGGAAGAGAAAAAGAGAACAACAAAGGGAGGGACACAGAGATAGAATGAGCGTGACTAAAGGGATACAAAGAACGGGGGGGGGGGAACAGGAGAGGAAAAGAAACAGTCTTGGAAGTCAAGAGGGAGGGAATCACAGAGAGAGGGAAAGCATGGTATGAATACGGCAAGTGAGATCAGAGGAAGATGGAGCCATGTGGAGAAGCGAAGGATACCAGACACACAGAGGTGGAATTTGGCCTCGGAGTGGTCCAGCGGGGAAACGCTGGACGCCAGTGGCTGTCCAAAGACCATTGTGATGAGTCACCGTGACGACGTCCAGCATCTCGCTGGACTCCATCATCGGAATAAGAGCGAGCACTCCAGCCACCGGAGCTCTTTGGAGTGTCCAATAGCAGGAGAGTGTCCAATATTCTATGTCGGAAGGCTAAGGCAGACATTCCCTTCTTCAGTGAAGTGCAGTTCAGGGGGATTTGGACATCGACCGTTTTGTTTTGGTTTTAGATCTGTGGTCAAATGCATTACATCTGAACCGAAGCCTTGACACACTGTAAAATGGATTAAAGTTAAGACTTCCACCTCTGAATGTGCAGTGTGTAGAATTAAGTGACGGCAAAGTCCAAGTCCAGCGAGAGTGGACTTGGCAGAAATGAAATATAATCACCATAAGTATGTTTTAATTGGTGTATAATCCCTTGAAATAAGACTTGTTGTGTTTCATCACCTTAGAATGAACCCTTCTTATCTACTTGGAGAGTGGATCATCTTCCACAGAGCCTGCCATGATGCGCCACCATGTTTCTACAGTAGCCTTGAACGGACAAAACAGTTCTAGAGAGGATGCGGTTTACATGTGTAATCATAACCGCCGTCTTCCTCGTAAGCTGTGACCTAAAGTATGACTAAATCCAATTTATAAATCTTTCAAGAAACCTCTTCACTTGAGGCTTGGCGCCTTGATGCGGTCGGAGACCATGACATCATTTTGAAGGTCCCTAATGGCCCATCGGAGCCACCATAGCTTCCCCTACATCGATGGAAAGGGAAAGGCGACGGACCTTGCATCTCAATGCTAGATGTAACTCAATCCTACATACAACCCCTTTAACATGTTAACGTTCAAATATGTTAAACATGTTGGACTAAACACAAAAGCAAAAAGCAAAAATCAACCTTAATGACCTCATTGCATTAATCACTTGGCTGCACAAGTGTGTGACTCATGAACGTCCTCTGGGCCTACTCCCATGGCCGCGCTCTGCCATCTTCCCTTTCCTGTTTGCTTCGGGCGCTTAGTGACCTTCAGCCAATGAATCACACACAGCAAATGGACTCAGGTCAGATGATCTACTGGACCGCTCAGAGAAGAGTCCGATATCTGAGCCTGAATAACCCCTTTAGTTCTCTCCTCACATCAGCGGTGTGTGCCTGGCATCGCACCTCCCAATCAGCTCCATGTAACGCTTCTTTGGGATCTGAGCAGATGTAAGGGGTTTCCTGGTTGTCTCAGAAGGGGTTGTCCAGCTGCTGTTGCGCGGGAGTCACATCATCGATAGTTAACAATGGAGCCCGTTCAAGCGGCAGCGATAGATGCCAAAGCCATGAGGTTCACAGATGAGGTGGAGGACTTGGACCACAGTGCTCTCTCTCCTTGAGTCACGCCATCCTTGTGTCTGGGGCTGGTTTCGGGGCTGTTGACTGCATCATAACCACATCCTGTAGGGCGTGCTTGACTTCTTGAGAAAGTGCTACTCTTCACTAATAAAATGACACCTTGTGTCACTTACGCCACACGTTTCGTCACTCTTTTGCTCCCTGTTCTGAATAACCACACTGCCTGACAAATGCAAATGCATAGCTTGTCAAGAAACAGCTAAGCCGTTTATTGTTCAATCATCTACCTATCCATCTATAATGAAATCGCACATGGAAGTCACCTTCTACAGTGAAATGTGGGTTTGTGGCTGTATCAAAAGTGTGGTCATTTCACAAACGTTGAAGAGGTATTGATGTGAACGCAGTCAGAAATAAACGGAGAGTCATAAAAAGCATTGCCATATAACTCATAAAGAATTACAGAATTTTTTGGAGAGTAGATCCAAAGTACTGTACAAATATTGTCCAGTATTTTGAAAAAAGGAACCACCTTTGTTTTGGTTGAAACAAAACGACGCCAGGTTAAGAGGAGGCCAATGCAAATCTTACATTGTAAGGCAGACGTCAAGCAAGATTCTTTCAGGTTTATTTCCATATGCCGTTACTGTTCCAAACGTCGTCACGCCCTTTTGAGGCCGCTAGTTTGCATGAATAAACATTTAAACGTTCAAAAGTCTGAAAAAATGGCATCCTGCCAAGAGAGCCTCTGCTCATCAACCGTAGCGTTTCGCCTCCGACAGCCAAGATAAATGGCTAAACAAACAGGTTAATCCCCACTTCTAACAGAGGTATCAGCCAGCCGCCCATGGCCTCGGGACTACCCGGCCTGTTTTCCTAAGGTGGAGCGGGTTATTCTACCTTAATAACCCATTTTCATCAGATAAATAACAACGCGCCGTAGACGTTTGGCATTGAACTTGAAAGCAACTGTAACCGGTTTCTCATGGCAACCGAAAAGACGGGGAAGATTAGAAGATTGGTTCTGAGTGGTTTGTCGTAAAAGAAAACAAGCAAGCATATTGATGAGCGGATAAAGCTACCTCAAAGTATTCACTGTGATAAAGTGACGTAGGTAGGTGGGGCATAGTAGCGTAGCGGCTAGGGGGGTACACCTCCCTGACGAAACCATCTGGCTTTGATCTCAAATGGCTTCAGCCTCTTTGAGCAAACCCCCCCCCCCCCTCCTTCCCTTATTGCTCCTCAACGACCTGCATCTGAATTCAACGCTAGTCACGTGGGACAAAAGCACCTGCTTACCAGCAAAACAATCAACAGCAGGGTAGGTTTTAAAAGGGGAGTCGTCCGCGCTTATATTCCGAGACGGACGACTCTCTCATGGTCTTGTCCTGACGTCAAAAGGAGGACCGCTCGGCGGCTGAGGCCTGAACTGCCACCTCACTTCTTCAAATAAACACAAAGGGGACTAAAGAAGCAGCCGGCAAGCGTCCACAGCAGCGTCCTGTCAAACAAGCCCTGCGGCCGATGTGGGCCAAGGACCCGCTGATTAAAGGATAATAAACAGTGGCTCCGCTGAAACAATGTTAGGGACACCGCGGCGGCCCTTGCTCGGGGCGCGGTGGGGCGGCACATGGTTTAAAGGAAGCAGAGAGCAGAGAAACACTGAGCTGGTCCGACGCATCGTAAGACAAACACGTCTTGGCCAACGTTTGGTTTTACGCCACCGCACGGTTAAGACTTTAAAATGGGTTACACCGTTTACAATTCTCCCGTTTCTTGGTCACTGCTTTAAACGTTCAGCATACAAAAGGGTTTATCATTTAAAACGGTTGTTATTACTATAAAATGCTAGATATTGGGTAAGTTAGTCAATTGAGACAGAGACAGAGAGGGGAGAGAAAGAGAGAAAAGATAGGCATATAAGCTCTTGTAGAGGATAGAGACCAGGAAAGAGCAGAAGTGTGTTATTTGTGAGCGTGAGGGAGAGAGATGGAGTCAAAGAGAGGGAGAAATACCAGGAGTGTTCTAACTGGACAGAAAAACCTGAGAGGCCCAGGCACCCTATCTTTCCTCACACATTTCCAATTGGCCCAGGGCAATTGACCCGCCCAGTGATCTGCCTGTTGGCCAATCATTTGCTTTATTTGGCGAGACGACTCTTGACAACTATTGTGACAGACTCTTCCCGATTGAGCCTAATTTAGCTCTGATTACACTCCACATATATCACACTCCCTCCCTCCCTCCCTTTTTATCTAAGTCCTTTACTTTCCCTTACTCCCACTCTCTTCCTCTCTCCATCCTCTCGTTCTGCATCCCTCTCTCCCCTTTCAGGCCTCCCTCCTCCCTCCTCCCTGCTCTCATCCTCCCCCCCCCTGCTCACCCATATGAAAACAAGAGGGAAAACATACTCTCACAAATTGAATAATGGGTGGTTTAACATTTGAACAAAAGAGCTAAAAACGGCTCCATAATAAACGCAGGCTGCGGAATTAGCCATTCAGGGTGAGAGAGAGCGAGAGAGATAGACAGTGTGTGTGAATATAATTGATCTGGCTTGTCTTTTGTGTAATAGCCGACTGAGAGGACGGGGGGAAGGGGGTAATATTAAATGATCATTTGTTTGTCTAGTGTAAATCAGGTTATACTAATTATACGATAAAACAGCCACTGAAGAAAAGGGCCCAATGCAACTCAAGCCCATAAAGGGAAAAACCATAAAGAGGAAAAAATAATAATAATAACAATACCAGCTAAGGGCTTTAGACCATAGACTGTGTATGAAATATTTTAAGAATTTGGATACACATACTGGGCTGCTGCTGCTGCTGTTGGAGCGTCTGGATGCATGGTTTAGCTCTGAGCTGTCAGGAGCTCTGGCCTCGCAGCTCCCACAGCCTCACCTCAACCGGTAGAATGGCCGGCTGTTGAGGCAGGGCTGTTGAGGTAGCCCTTCCACTGTGGTTTCACTGACTAAGCTACAGAAGCTAACGACTTGCTAGGCTATCTTAAGATAGCAACTTTAACGATGGGATAAGATAGGAGATGAGAGAAAGTGAGGGGGGAGGAGGAGAAGGAGAAGAGGGGGGGGGGGAGGGTGGAAAGAGGAAGGGAGGAGACTGGAGGAAAGAAGAGAAGAAGAGAAGGGAGCGAGGGAAGGTGAGGGAGAGGAGAAGAAAAGAGGAGAGGAGAGGAGAGGAGAGGAGAGGAGAAGAGGAGAGAGGAGAGAGAGAGGAGAGAGAGAGGAGAAGAGAGGAGAGGAGAGGAGGGAGAGGAGAGGAGAGAGGAGAGGAGAGGAGAGGAGAGGAGAGGAGAGGAGAGGAGAGGAGAGAGAGAGAAGAGGAGAGGAGAGAGGGAGGAGAGGAGAGGAGAGGAGAGGAGAGGAGAGGAGAAAGGAGGCCCACCTGTTCCAGCTTGAATATGTGCTGGTTGAAGTAGTGCTGGAGACGCTCATTGGCAAAGTTGATGCAGAACTGTTCGAAGCTGTTGTTCTCGTAGTCCTCGAAGCCAAAGATGTCCAGCACCCCAATGGACAGGATCTGATCATGACACACAGCTCAGATTCACACAACAAACAAAAACAACAACAACAACAACAACAGCAACAATAACAGAAATGGAATCCCCAAATCGAAAAGCCAGTAATCTACAGCGAACTACAGTATATTCCTAAACAAAATAGCATCAAATTGTTCATATAATAATTGTTCATAATATTGTAATATATCCTGTATAATGTAGTGGCATGGTCGATTAAAACCAACATTTTAAGGTTGGCTGATAAACTATATGCAGGGCACTATTTTACTGAGCGTGAGATAGAAGCTGCATGCACACATACACACAGATGAGGGCATAACACACACAAATGAGAATCTCACACACACATGGACAGAGCCAAACATGCATGTGTACACACACTTATACAGTAACAATAGTTAGAAAAAACAAGACAAAAAACACACAGGCACACACGCACACACACTGATAACGGAGCCCACAGGGGGTAAACTGAGTGGGAGCTGGAACAAGAAGCCATCTGCCCCAATGTTATTGGTGCATTTTAAGTGTGTGTGTATGTGCATGTTTATGTGCGCGCGTGTGCGTGCGTGCGTGCTTGTGTGTGCGTCTGTGTCCCTACCTTGGCGTTGTCCTCCAGGTCTCTGTTGTTGAGCAGCGCATGATTGGTCCGGAACACAATCCAATCAAAGAGGGCGCTGTACAGCGACTTTGCCATAGAGTCTCTCACTGTGCCCGCCTACACACAGACAAACACACACAAAACAAACAAGTCATTTTCTGGCCTAATCAAAGCCATATGGTTCTCTCTCTCCCTCTCCCTCTCCCTCTCTCTCTCCCTCTCTCCCTCTCTCCCTCTCCCTCATCTTTGTAAAACACACATTGATGCAACACAAAGACCGACACACACACACACACACACACACACACACACACACACACACACACACACACACACACACACACACACACACACACACACACACACACACACACACACACACACACACACACACACACACACACAGTAACACTGAATCAGCAAATACGTCCAGTGAAATAGATTATGACATCGCTGCACACCACAACGACCAACCGAGTCAATCTGCAGACCGACCAAACAAAACAATGATTATCAGATCTGGAGCTGTAACCCTTAAACCACGAGGAGGCATTCACTTAGCATTTCATATCCACTGCAGTCACGTAGCACAACGTTCGCTATGTCGTCTGGGTCTGGCCATTTAGCTTCCCCTCTTCCTGTGTGTGTGTGTGTGTCTGCCTTTGTTTGTGAGTGTGTGTGTCTGTCTTTGTTTGTATGTGTGTGTCTGTCTGTTTGTTTCTGCGGATCAATGTCTTCTTAAAGGGCTAATGCACTCTGAGGTTTAATGGACCACCAGCCACAGAGTTATCTGAAAGGACTCTGAAATGGGGACAGGAAATGTGAACAAGAAGATTAGATTGGCTACTAATGCATTTAGCGCAAGACTTTTCCCTCAGCCTGAGGTTGCTAGTACCAGCGCTGCTGCTGCAGTTGCTGCTGTAGCTGCTACCGCCGCTGCTGCCTGCTAAAACCATCGCTAAGTTCGCAGCATGAAAATGTCAGCAAGATAGCCACAAGCTAGCATCAAGCTGGGAGTATCAATCAAAGGGAAAATGTACCCAGTGACGTGTCAACGGACTCAAATAATTGCCAGCTAGCTGAAGCACTCAGGCTTCAAGCCTTTTGCTATGCCCTCGCTCGCCCCATGTTTCTCTCCTTGTGTTTGTGTTTCTCTGTGTTAAAATGCATTGATTGCAAACACCCGCCAGAGCCAGAGACTTTAAGAGTCTCCAGGCTCAGGAATAGTTTTTTGGACACCTTGTTGAGCCCTGATGCCAAGGCTGTCAAAGAGAACCCATTATTTTGTCCTAATACGCCACAAGTGAAACAAGCGAGGTTCTCCTCTTCCAGTTATGAAAGGTACCCTAAACAAACATAAAACTGTTACGTGGAAGCTTGGCCGCAATAGGATCTACTTATATTGGCAGCGGCGACGGTGTTACAAGGCAGGGATCGCTAAAAAGGAGCAGAGGGAGATGAAATCTCCAGCCAAGGTCAGGGGCTCCCAGATAATGACCCCCGCTGTGGGACCCTCGTTGGAAGTGTTTTGGAACGAGGACCTCCTTTACCCACACACAAGGAGAGCAGACGACTTTTGTGGGAAAACCAACAATAAACCCCACAAGGACCGAAGCTATCTTCACACAGTGTCGCTATTGTGGCAGGCTGTAAGAGTACTTTGGTTATTAAAACCCCAAAAGGTAAATTGGACACTATTTTCTGAGTCAAACCATGGAAACTTTATTGAACCTCTTGATGTCAATAGTTGATGTCACGAGAATTCATTGTCAATTGCTTCAGGTGTTGTTAATTTACAAGGTAGAGTGTGCTGAGTGGTGTTTGGTTCTGTGAAATAATATTTCATCCTATATCTATGTATTTTACACTGTTTCATAATGTATTCTTCACCTGTCAGTGCATAAGTGAACATTACGACTCAGAGAGGACCAAGGAGATACAAAAGGGGGCAGCTATCTTTGGCTGACCTTGTGATCAAAGAGTTAAGGCTGGGGTGATTAGTTAAAAAACAGGAGTTTAACACCTGCCGTGATTTATTTATTGTCTGTGACTTTTTTTTTTAGTGGGAACACGTGTAGACCAACGCTGTAGCCTGCAGCTCCTGAGGTTGCGTAAGATCCCATGAATAATAGAGTTTTGTTTTCCAAAAGAAAAGGAGTTAGCGTGATCCTCTGGGGGGGAGTTGATCCGGCGGTTTTGGCCTCATGGCCTTGAGTGCGGATCTAGTAGGGTCTCGCCAATGAGGCTGCTCATCAAGTTACTGCTATTGAGTCACTAAAGAGAGGCCTTAATCTGAACTGACGGGCTGACTACGATAGCAGGGGGTGCTTCACTGGAAACCGAATTATCGTTTTTTGACTTCAATCAGAGCCACTGCCAACCCAGGTCTGAGGTCTGCTTGTTTAGAGAAACTGTTGTTCACAGAATCACTTTATCATTACAATATTTCTTTACCCCCCAGGGCATCTCTTGGGAAAAGGCAAAAGGCTCTCTGCAAACAAACTAAAGCTCTCTCTCTCTCTCTCTCTCTCTCTCTCTCTCTCTCTCTCTCTCTCTCTCTCTCTCTCTCTCTCTCTCTCTCTCTCTCTCTCTCTCTCTCTCTCTCTCTCTCTCTCTCTCTCTCTCTCTCTCTCTCAAAAACTTACAAAATATTTAATTTAATTCATCTTTCATATTCTACAACACTCCGCCCTCACAGTTTATCGTTAAATGCAGCTTGTTTGTGCTTGCTATTCTAGTGAATCTGTGTATGTGTGCACTTAAGTATGTGCATGATGTATGTTTCTGGGTGCCTGAGTGAGAAAGCACGAGCCTGTGTGTGTGTCTGTGTGTGTGACAGAATGTATGAGCCTGTGTGTCAGTGTGTGAATGTATGAGCCTGTGTGTATGTGTGTGTGCGTGTTGTGACATTGTCTGTAAGAGTAAAGGCCACTTCTTCTCAATTTCCCTGGAGTCTGACATCATCCCTGCTTGCATGTTTGGCACATTCCTATGCTGAAGAACACTGTACTCAATAACAGGACATATATGAGAGGCTTTTCCTCCCTGTTTACTCTCTCTCTCTCTCTCTCTCTCTCTCTCTCTCTCTCTCTCTCTCTCTCTCTCTCTCTCTCTCTCTCTCTCTCTCTCTCTCCTCTCTCTCTCCTCTCTCTCTCTCTCTCTCTCTCTCTCTCTCTCTCTCTCTCTCTCTCTCTCTCTCTCTCTCAGAGAGGAGGGCGGGTCAATCTGTCCCTGAGGGTACACAACAGGGGATTTCCTTTGCATTTCCCTTCCCTACATATCACTCCTCCATCCTCAGCCATACTATTCGGTTATGTTTTCCCCTTTTCTTTTGTCATTGAGGAGATTTGTAAGGATTTTTTTTCTTCTCATCCTTACTCCCCCTGCCCCCACGGTGTGTGCATGTGCGTGTGTGTGTGTGTGTGTGTCTGTGTCTGTGTGTGTTTATGTTCAAAGCCACAGGATAAGGTTCCTAATCGCTCTGTCTGAGACTGAGGGACAGAGATGGAGTGAGGGTGAGGGAGAGCGAGAGAGAGAACGAGAAAGAGACAGAGGGAGAGAGAGCGGGACAGGGATAGGGAGAGAGAGGGACAGAGAGAGAGGGACAGGGAGAGAGAGAAAGATAGCCAGAGTAAGACAGCTAGTGGGGCAGATTCTGGGTCTGAATCCTGGCTCCTGCACCGTGTAATCCAGTGGACGCTGCACATTCTGGAACTGAAACCACATTACTTGAAGGATGGGTATGTGTGTGAGTGTGAGTGTGTCTGTGTGCCTGTATGTATTTCTTTGTGTATCTGTGTGTCTGTTTATTTGTGTGTGTGTGTGAGTGTGTGTGTGTGTATGGGAAAATAACAACCAATAAATGCTCCTTGATGACTTTTGCTGGGAAACGCTTTAGACAAAAGCGTCTCAATTACCTAATAGTACAATTTATGCATGGATCTTTTGAACATTCTCTGCTGTCTGTTTCTAAGTGCTCCATAAAACACTTTCCTCACCACCAGAAGAAGAAAGACCTTCAGAAGTCCAGCCCTTCACCTGGAAGAGCCAGTGACATCACCAAAGAACTGAATCTAGGTCAACCTGAGGCATCGCCACGGCGACATTTCTGCTGACTGCCAGCAGCACCGTTGGGTCCTATCTCCACGTTACTGTGGCGCCCAGGACGACTGCCAGTGGCTGCGTGTCTTGACGGCAGAAGGGAAGCGAAAATCCCTTCAGAATATTGTGTAAATAAAGGGGGCTCGGCTCATGCCCCCCCCCCCCCCCCCCTGCACTCACACAAACACTCACACATCTGGCGCACACATGGAAACAAACAAACACACACACATGTGCCCACTCACAAAAGCCTCAGGGTCTGCCGCAGCTGTTCTTGATGGGAAACAGGATGTGACTAACTAAAGAAAACTTCAAAATAAGAGTCCTTCAGAGGGAAGGCGCTGTGCTGAGGAAGATGGCTTGCGTTCATCCACTGTCGACATAGGGGCGTTGTATCACCCAACAACTCCCCAAACAACAGGCAGCCACTACCAGGAATTTGTGATGAAATTCTCTTCAAAATAAGAGTCCCTTCAGTTGGTGAAAACCCTGCTTTGAGGTAGACGACCAGCGTCTTCATCGCCTCCTCAACCCCCTGGCACCCATGTGAGCCTCACCTCAGCCAGCTTGTAGGGGACGATGAGCCGGTCTCCCACGGTCACCGTCTTCCTGGTGGTCAGCGCCTCCAGCAGCACCTCCTCCTTCACCTGGACACAGCAGGATACGCACAGGAGGAGAGGGTCAGGAGGAGGAGGAGGAGAAGGAGGAGGATGTGTACATAAACGGTGGGCGAGGATAGGCTCTTAATAATACCAACTATTGGACACTGTTAAATACTATTATTATACCAAGAGTCAGGAGTCAAACCACTCTTTATCGAAACATTAACATGACATAACACACATTCACACACACAAACAAACCACTGTGCGCACAAATACACACACACACACACATGATCCTGAGCTTGGCTAGAAGCCCACCTCGTCCTCAGTGGGTGAGGCAGATGTCAGTGCCCACCCACATCACATACCACACCCCCAGCCCCACCAACATGGGAGTGGATCAAACAGCTGCCGCTGAGATCTCAGTTTGCTGTCTGATTGTGTGTGTGTGTGCGTGCGTGCGTGCGTGCGTGCGTGTGAGTGACTGTATCTATCTTTGTCTCAGCATATCAGTGCCATGCTGTGACGGGCAGCGGCTGAATTCACTGAACACTCAGTAAGTGGGTCTATTCCCGTCCCCCGCCTCCTCTGTTAAGCCTCTGTGGTGAGCAGGGTGAGGGTGCCGCGCTGGGAAGTACATGGATGTGTGTGAGTATGTGCACGTGGATGCGTGTGTGTGGTTCTGTGTGTGGATGTGAGTGTGCGTGCCTGCGTGTATGTGCATGTGTATGTGTGTGTGCCTGCATCTGATGTGTGTGTGTGTGTGTGTGTGTGAGGGCTCTAGCATTATCAGAATGCATTTCACACTGCCTAGTAATCCTATAACAGAGTTACACAGCTCTTAGTTCTGAGGTTGTGATTGGTGTTTAGCCAGCACCACAGACATATTATTATTTATCACCCAGTAACATGCAGGGGCTTTATGAGAGAGAGAGCAAGAGTAACAGGAGAGAGCGAGAGGGATAGGGATAGGGAGAGGTGAGAGAGCGAGTGAGAGAGAAAGCAAGGGGGAGAGAAGGCAAGAGAGAGGGAGCAGGAGAGGTAGAGAGCCAGAGAGAGAGAGGGCGAGAGGGGGCGAGAGAGAGAGCAAGGGGGAGAGAAGGCGAGAGAGGGAGCAGGAGAGGTAGAGAGCCGGAGAGAGAGAGGGCGAGAGGGGGCGAGAGAGAGAGCGTGCGAGAGAGAGCGAGGGAGCGAGGGACACTTCTGCGACAACATAAACTCTGAAATCAAATCCCTCATTACCCCAAATGTGTAACGGTTACATCGGAGGGCGGAGACAAGCATGTCTGTCCTATCGTCCCTTCACCCTTCATGCTCAAGGCCCCCTGTCAGAAACACTTGCCCTGACCGCTGTAGGCCTCAACCCCCTCCGTCTAGAGGCCCCAGTCTGTCAACCCTTCATCCTGCTGCGCTAGAGTCACTTCCTCTTCCTGATCAGCCCGCACAGGAAGCAGGAAGTGGCTACTCAATAGACTGACCACAACCGCTGAGTCACGTATCAATACATACACGCCCTGATCGCCTCGTGAGGTGATGTATAATTGTGCAGTAGTTCTAGTGGTTCAACTGCTGTTACATTCTCGCTAGTGGGGTAATCATTATTTACAACCGACTATGTTATTTATCGCTACCCAAAATGACCCTAATAGATTAAACTGAGTGAAGCAATAACAATAACATTACCAACATGAATGCGAGACAATTAGTTAATTGATTCCCATTAGTGGAGGCAGACTGATCCAGACTAATGAGTTGACAACTGAGCCGCTGAGATCTGGTTTTATAGTCGAGAGTTATTGCGCCAGTATCTGAGGTGGAAGCCCATCATAGTGTTGTGGATCCTGTAGTAATACAAGTAAATGTGTAGGCAGAACACATCGGTAAGTAAATATTTAAAGAATTAAGTAGGTAGGTAAGTAAGTAAATAAGAAAATAAGTAAGTAAGTAAGTAAGTAAGTAAGTAAGTAAGTAAGTAAGTAAGTAAGTAAGTAAGTAAGTAAGTAAGTAAGTAAGTAAGTAAGTAAGTAAGTAATTAAATAAGTAAGCAAGTAAGTGAGTAAGGAAGTGAGTAGTAAAGGGATACAAATAATAGGGGAGGAAGACTAAACTCAATAGTTCTTGTCAAAATGTGTCAATTTAATCATTGCTGCCTATTACACTCCTAAACGAATTACTGCTTGCCTCCCTTTATTAAGAAATCCTGTCATTCTTTGTCATCAATGGGTTGAAAAACTGGTTCCCCCGACTGATCATATAATGGTATAAGGAATTTCTCAGGATGTCTGAAACCAAATCAAGACTTTAAAAATAGCCTGGAGACACAAACAGCACTTTGTGGAAGATTTGGACGTTAGGGACAGATGTTCTGGACTTGAAGGAGAGCTTCAGCTTGTTGTCACCACAAGCTGTGGCGTGTCAAGAAAAACCCCTCACTTGACGAGTTTGTTCATCCGACCACACACACCCGTAGCCCCACACACACGCACGCACACACGCAAACCCACACACACACACACACACACACACACACACACACACACACACACACACACACACACACACACACACACACACACACACACACACACACACACACACACACACACACACACACACACACCAAACACACACCAAACACACACCAAACACAGCTACATTTATTGTTGTGATGTTGGCATTCTCTTGGTAAAATAATTCGCCAAAGTCGCTTTGGATAAAAGTGATTCATTAACGGTTGAATAGAAAACTTAATCAATAGGACTTTCAATCTCTCAAAGTATAAAACAAATCTTCAGCACTTTATTTTAGAAAAGTTCATTAGGTTTAAAACCATCCCAGCGAGAGAGAAATGGTGATGGATACCTTAAAGATGGCATCGGGTTTATGCAGAAAGGCTCGAGTCTGCGGAGAAAACGACTGCTGCAATCCCTCATGTTGATTATCCCTCGATATATCCCAGATATTAGGTTTCAGCAAAAACAATCACAAGCAGTAAAAGGTCTGCTGCGACTGCGTCTCAAACCCAGTGCACCTTGAGATGCATACCGCCGGCCTTGATTGTGCAACTGCAACGCGATGCCCAAACAAAACCAATACCATTATTAGACCCTGGAGCCCCTGATTGGCCATCTCTGCACGGCGTCAAAAAGCCAAGAAAAGCAGTCTGCGTTTCACTTAAACACACGGTCGATAAGACGCCCCGTGAATGATACGATAAGCATTCTCACTGGTGCGAGCCAGTTAAAGTAATACCGATGGAACTCAATACTTTATACTTTTGAAACCACCACCTCAAAAAACGTTTAAAACCAGGAGATGGCGGTGGTTGGAATATGCCGTGTCAGCACATTCATCCAACGAGCTCCGTGCCCCCCGCCCCCCCCCGCCCTCCCCGGACCCCGTCCAGCGTGCTGCCCCATCTCACCTCCAGCAGCTCAGACACGATGGGCAGGACCTCCGGGTTGCAGATGTCGATGGAGTCGTCTCTGTATGTCTTCTTCTTGTACCGGATGTTCCCCAGCAGGAGGATGGCCGACAGCAGGGAGAAGATCCTTTGAAGGAAACAATAAAACCTTTAGACTGAAATCGTACATTTAGCAAACGTAACTCCCATTTACATATACAGTACATTTAGGGCATTTAGCCGACGCTTTTATCAAAAGCGAATTACAAAGAGTACATTTGTCAGAAGAAGGAGAAACAATGCATCACAATATATCACTTACACAGTGAGGTTGAAAATAAACAAAGCATGCAATCAAAGACAGAGGAGTGGCTACAAAAAAACAGTGAAAGTGCTGCACTGATTCTGAAATACAAGGTCAGCATTTGTCGTTTGTATGTGTAGCTGGAATAATTCCATGTCAGGTATCTAAACAGGGGTGCATTTTAGTTGTTTTTTTGGGGGGGGGGGGGTCTGGTCCCGAATGCCTTGCTCTAGGGTCCCAGTGGGAGGGGCAAGGGATTGTGAGAACTTTGTGGCTTTGAGTGCGCTTTGTGAACCTTAGGGAGAGAGAGGTACCAGGTAAGGACTTACTGCTTCCTTGTAGCAGGCAGGAAGCCCACCATCTCCATGGCCAGCTGGAGTCTCTCAAAGTCGTGCTTCAAGTCCTCCCCTTCCACTGTGAAGCAGTCCTACTCCGCGTGCACACACACACACACACACACACACACACACACACACACACACACACACACACACACACACACACACACACACACACACACACACACACACACACACACAAAAGGGACAAAGACTTTGTAAGAAAAAGAGAGGGATAACCACAAGGATCAGCATTTGAAAGCCGTAGCTACACCTTTACCTAGCTGCTGTTGATCCCTTCCTCACAATAGAGGGACTCTTAGCTCTTAACATTACAGTGTCGGTGCAGGAGCAGTGAGAACGCTTAAAGATGATTGGTTAAGTGGCTAATTAAGTCATCGCATGTGGCCGTGCCTGTCCGGTAGCGTTAGGCGTGAGAGCGTCTCTGTGTGTGTTTCCAGGCCCTCTGGTCAGCCAGTGTGCCTCAGTAAAAACTGTAATTAGCGCATACCGACGTGAGCTGTCCGGGGCCAGAGAGGACCCAGTATCCCATAATAATCCTCCAGGCCATGTATCAGTTCCATACACTCTCTCTGAGCCTTCATCGACGCTGCCCTTCCCTCACTTTCTTTTTTTCCCTTCGGCGTTCTGACTTGCCGCTGTGCAGCGAGGCCAAATGCCTGCGTTACTCCCGCGCGTTTGTCCTGCAGCAGCAATGTGAAGGTGGGGGTGGGTGGAGGAGGGAGAGGGGGCTGTGGGCGGTGGGGGTGGTGGTGGTGGTGGAGGTGGTGATAGTGGTTCTCGGGGAAACTCCAGAAGTACAGGTAGTTCTTCGGAGGAATTGCTGATTTCGATTTTGTTCAAACCAGGTGCCAAGTGGCTTCAAAAGATGTTGAGAAATAAGTGCGGAGAATACTTGGCTGAGGGCCTCCGATGCTGGAGGAAACTGCAGTGCAGGACGCGGTCTGGAACTATATAAGGATACACTGTGACCCTGACACAGAAAATAGGATTTCTCTCAGCAGAAGAGGAATCCTAAACTTGCACTTAAAAATAGCACTTAGCATTGTGTAGCATTTCATCCTAGCTTCTCTGTTGTATATGGGGAGCGGTTTAACAATTGCTTGTGCTTGACACTTGGTTCTATGAACATCCTTACTGTACCGACAGCGATATATTGTTTCTCTTTCTTGTGACAAATGTCCTTATTGTAAGTCGCTTTGGATAAAACGTCTTCTAAATACCCTAATGTAACCTGGGCCTGAACATAAGCCCAGCCGATGTTGCTGGGCTAAAATGTGTTTTTATCGTAATGTATTCACAGTAACTCACAGTAAGCGTCACTCACGCTATATCTGAGAATGCAGATGAGGGTGTTACACATTTCAAAAGCACATTGATACGCACAAATCAAAACGTGCCAGAGTGAGTCAAGCAAAGGCTCAGCAATCAGTCACCTCAACCAAAACCAAACAAAAGGCCAAACCGAAGTGATTGCTGTGTTGTGCTTTCAACTCTCCACCAAGCCAACAAGCAAACAAAACAACACATGGTCGCAAAGGAAATGATACGATCGCTCTGCCATCGCTCCACATCACTCCACGGCCGACGAAAGCACTGCAGACAGACACATCTGAACCGGCCACACGGTGCACATAACCGACGCCCCGGCAGACAAACAGATCCCAGAGCTGCACACGCCAAGCACAAACATCCCCAACGTAATGCCTGGTGTTTGGAATCATAGGTTATAATTAGAATGGGATCTATTCTGGGATGCGCGATACCAGACATTACTACTGGCATCTGTATAAACACGTCTCCGTCGTAAAAAGTCCTATGTACGGAGGCTTGGCCTGCTGAGAGGTCAAAGGTTAAAAAGGCCCCTGGGGTTGGTCAAATGCCCAGACAGCTGTCAAGGATTGCTAGACTGCCTCTGTCTGTTGTGTGTGTGTGTGTGTGTGTGTGTGTGTGTGTGTGTGTGTGTGTGTGTGTGTGTGTGTGTGTGTGTGTGTGTGTGTGTGTGTGTGTGTGTGTGTGTGTGTGTGTGTGTGTGTGTGTGTGTGTGTGTTTCTTTCTGCTCGTCAGAGAGTTGCCTAAGATGGTGACATCATGCCGTTGGAGTTAGGGGTCACCCAGGGATGAGGTCACAGCCTGACCCCACCCCCCCCTTGTTGAACTGAGCTTTACTGAGTCCAGTAAAAAAACACATGGCAAACTGTGAGGGACAGGAGAACTTCTCAACAAATCTGTGTGTGTGTGTGTGTGTGTGTGTGTGTGTGTGTGTGTGTGTGTGTGTGTGTGTGTGTGTGTGTGTGTGTGTGTGTGTGTGTGTGTGTGTGTGTGTGTGTGTGTGTGTGTGTGTGTGTGTGTGTGTGTGTGTGTGTGTGTGTATAATGCAAGCATCTGTGTGTGTGCATGTGCGTCTGTGTCAGTGAGTGAGTGAGTAAACGTGTATGCGTGTCATTACATAATGTTTTGAAACAGTGATTTAAGGCTTTGAGAATCTAAGTAAAAGGAAGCAGTCCCACCAGAGCTGAGGCCTGTGCAATGCAGTAGGTGTGTTGTAGTGTGGAGTCAGGGGGGGTACCCCTTCTGTTAGAGGAGACCCTTAATCAAACCTGATCCACCAGACATTACTCACGGCATGTGAAGGCTTGCCAGACAAGACCCAAGACACACACACCAACACACAGCCATAAAACTGCACGCACATACACACACACGCGCACACACAAACAAAGCATTACATGTGGACACACACACACACACAAACGTACATTTCGATTACACACCTTTGCGATAGTTCAGATCTTTCAAAAGCCAATTCACATTTTAAAGGGTAATTTTAAGGTGTCCTTATAAAATATAAATTCACTTAAATATATATATTCCTAGTTCTCTACTTATAGTTATAATGCACACAACAGGGATTTGCATTAATTTCATATTTTCCCCTCATAGGTGTTGATGACACAGTATATTATCAACACACCCAGGGAACTGACAGAATTTAGCCAATTACAAAGAAGGAGATGGAAACCAGAAAAAACTGCAGTAACCACTCTTTCGCCAGAGATGGTGCTGTTCCTCTGTGGTTTGAAATCTGATTTACAAAACAAGGTAATGCATAAATCTAATACAACGATATCAGTAAAATAATTATCAATGTTAACTCTAACAATGCTATTGGCTTTAAAAACTCCTGAACCTTAACGGAAGACAGCTTGATGCCAGCTCCCAGTTTAATGCAACCAACAAATAAGCATTTGTTTAAAGGGAATCAGATCTTTGTATGAACTGATATTATTCGTAAGCACAGATACCAGTAGCTTGGGGCAAGCAGTAATTCAATGACAAAAGCGTGACAGAAAACAATTTAACTGTTAACAGTTAACATCTCTACTTGCAAATACATAATTTTGCAAAAATTATAATAATGTAGACTATATTTTAGGTGGAGAAAAGTCCAAAGTATTCATATTCAAAGAACACTTTATCCCTTTAATCCTCACAGTGAATGCAATATTCGGAGAGCAGATTGCATCATTGGAAAGCAACGGAGAGACATCGCAATAGGTCAGCACCCTCTTCACCCACACACTGGTACACACGGCTTCGGAGCGGGGAGGAAATGTGTTGACAGGACAAGACCATGACTGAACACAGCACCGAAAGCCCGGGAGCACACACACACACACGCGCACACACACGGGCCTGGACACACACACACAACACAATACTATACTGACCAGCTCGCTTTCATAGTAATTGTCCCAGTGGAGTTTGTTTGATTTCTTTGTCATCTGGAAGCAAGGTAGAGCAAGTTAGCAGAAGATTAAAATACCACATTGATAAAATCCTCTCACACACACACACACACACACACACACACACACACACACACACACACACACACACACACACACACACACACACACACACACACACACACACACACACACACACACACACACACACATCCACCTAGTCCAGTCATGACTGACTCCACTCGGCTGGGACCTCATCAGGCAGGATGTTGAATGACACAACCTGGTTGGAATGGCCCTGATTGAAAGACAGAACCACTCTGATGATGAAAGGCTGCTGGCTCCTTAAAGAGGTAGTGCGGTGACACACAGGAAGGCTTAACGAGGGGTAAACAGCAACACACACGCACACACACACACACACACACACACACACACACACACACACACACACACACACACACACACACACACACACACACACACACACACACACACACACACACACACACACACACACACACACACACACACAGAGACGGGTGGACGGACAGACAGACAGAACGTAGGACAGGCAGACAGACAGACAGACAGGAAACTTGGGCGTTGGACTGAATAGAAAAATATATCAATCCTAATAATGGAACAGTCAAGTAATGAAAATCTTCATAGAGTCTGCGTGCGTGTGCGTGTGTGTGCATGCGTGTGCATATGAGTGTGTGTTTGTCCCATCAACGCAACCACTAAACAAAAGCATCCATGGCTTTCACTTTTTCCTAAATCAGTCACCCTGATTACACTCAGCATCTTATATTGCCATGGAAACAGGGCTGCATAGTAACACGCAGCGTGTGTGTGTTTGTGGGGGGGGGGGGGGATTGTTGTTATGAGGATTAAGGAATGGCTGACACTGTTACTATAGGAAGGAAGCAGGAACAAAAGAAGGGGTAGTGTGTTTTTTTGGGCTTTCTCCCTGGCGTCCCCAGATGGGAGGAGGGGCATCGGACCCTCATCTCATCTGGTGCCAATGAACACAGATGCACACCACAGAGCGAGCACACACATACAGGAAGGCTTACACACATCATCTCTCTCTCTCTCTCTCTCTCTCTCTCTCTCTCTCTCTCTCTCTCTCTCCTCTCTCTCCCATAAAAACAAACAATCATGCACTCATCCCTTTTCACACACGAAGCACACCACATACCAGTGAAGGCTTACACACATCACATCTCTCTCTCTCTCTCTCTCTCTCTCTCTCTCTCTCTCTCTCTCTCTCTCTCTCTCCCTCTCTCTCTCTCTCCCTCCCATAAAAACAAACAATCATGCACTCATCCCTTTTCACACACTAATTAACAAACAGAAAAAGGTAAACACCCAACCCACACACATAGACATACGCACACTTGGGCAAACTTGAATACACGCACACACAAACACATAGACTGATGCAATCAGTTGCATGTTAGGGTACAAAGGGAATCGCTCTACTTTCTGAGAAACAGAGGAGGGGAGGAGGATTGTGTGTGTGTGTGTGTGTGTGTGGGCGTGTGTGGTGTACCTGGTTGAGGTAGTGGTACTCTTCTGGTTGCAGCAGATGAAAGGTCTTCCTTTCCTCCTCACTCGCTCCCGCCAACAAGTAGTAAAATACATGGTAGTTCCTGTGAAGAGACACACACACACACACACACACACACACACACACACACACACACACACACACACACACACACACACACACACACACACACACACACACACACACACACACACACACACACACACACAACATAAAACAGGAGGAATCCATAGTGGACAGAGGTTAGATCTGTTGAATATCTTCAGGAAGACATAATTGTAGACCTTCATTATTATAGCGTATCCAAGACAATATTGTGCGCATCTGTTCACCTCCGATCCATCATCATTCAGTGGTGACAGCATAACAATCCCTGTCGACGTGACCTCCATCATAGCAATCGGGACAACATAACCCTTCATTACAAATGCCCAAATATGGGCCTTTGTTTAAAACAGCGTCTAACGAAGAGTGAGAAGAGTGCTACTCCTTCCAATTACCCTAGCCTATTTTCCTTTTAGAGCCTAAATCTGTGCAGAGGCTGTGGATATGTCACACCCTGGACGCGTGTTCCCCCGGTCTAACAAAGAGGAGCAGTGTGCGCTGGGGGGGGGGGGGGGGCTGGAGTCGACGGAATGTATGATTAGCCGTGACAAAGGCTGTGGTCTCGGCCAGCCGGGTACAGTGTGTCATTTTGTTACTGTAAGGGGTCCGAATGCTAACACACACACACACACACACACACACACACACACACACACACACACACACACACACACACACACACACACACACACACACACACACACACACACACACACACACACACACACACACACACACACACACAAGACACTGGGCAGTGGACAGAATGAATACTGCGGTGGAGGGTTAGAAACCCCTGGGTACGGAAAGTTAGGCCGTAAAGTGATTTTTGGTGTTTGAATAGCGAGGGTATGGACAACGTTAAATGTTTTCTTTTGCATTTGTTCTACATGATGGATGTTTACATAATCTTGTTACAAGAGCGGGAAAAATGGGAACAAATATCATCGACAGGAATTCTGCAACGAGCCCACATGCCCTTGGTTAGGTCTTCGGCAATTTGTTGATGTCAACATTTTTACGTTGACGCAGTAAATGTGTCGGCAAATCTGATTTGTTTTCATATTTTTGCGAGCTTGTTTTCCATCTACATGAGGAAACACTCCCGACCGCTGCCAAAGAAAAGAATGTCTTTGACCAAACCAAAGCTAAACTGTCACTTAGCTAACTCTAGCACGCAACGATGCTACGTGTGCGTTTATGCGTGTGTTTTCTTGTGTGTGTGTGTCAGTGTTTGTGTGTGCGTCCTGAAGTTAAAAGTAATACAAAATATTTGGGTCTATCATCAGCACATCCCCATATTTTTGCTTACATTGGTAAATGAGTTTGAGATTGTGCCCAGGGCAGTGCCGGTCTTTATGTACGCTTGCAGAGAAATAGGGCATATATCATATTTTGGATTATCATAAGTGTATTTTTGCTTACATTTGCTAAATGCGTATTTAGACTGTGCCCTTGGGAGTGCGTGTCTGTGGACTGTGTGTGTGGGTGTGTCTGTCTCAGTGTGTGCGTGAATCTGTGTGTGTGTGTGTGTGTGTGTGTGTGTGTGTGTGTGTGTGTGTGTGTGTGTGTGTGTGTGTGTGTGTGTGTGTGTGTGTGTGTGTGTGTGTGTGTGTGTGTGTGTGTGTGTGTGTGTGTGTGTGTGTGTGTGTGTGAGAATGTGTGAGTCTGTATGGCCACTTTGCGTGTGAGCGTGTGTGAGTGCGTGTCTATTTGCGTGCGCTTGTGTGTGTGTGTTTGTGGAATGTCGGGCCCTAGAGTGATAGGCTGCTACATTATTCTGGATAGAAACCTGATGCCTGATCTCCACAGGAGGAGACATAATGGACCAGAGTGTCTGGTTCCAGAGGAAGCCAGCGTCTGACCAGAGCGGTAAAGGGACTAGACTCCCCGCCTGATACCCAAGGACCAATAAAAACATGCATACATCTTTATTTAGACCTTTGCATGCTCCATCAGCATTAAATGCTTTTTTGAAAGGGCCCCTATTGGTCCCCAGTTGGTACAGTCCACTGGGTGCTGGTAAGTAGACACACACACACACACACACACACACACACACACACACACACACACACACACCACAAAAAACATGCATACATCTTTATTTAGACCTTTGCATGCTCCATCAGCATTAAATGCTTTTTTGAAAGGGCCCCTATTGGTCCCCAGTTGGTACAGTCCACTGGGTGTGCTGGTAAGTAGATCGATCCATCACCCATCTGGTTGGACAATCCCATGTGTGATGTCACTAGAGGGTTGTCGATTTTGCAATGGCTTTTAATGGCTAATCCGTGTCCCGCCTGGTGGTAAAATAGCAGCCCTTTAAAAAAACAGCTCCCTGCACTCAGCCTGACAAGGCTTTGGAGGTGCAACAACAAATTCGACAGCAACACATGGAAATGACACTCAAACTGTATACAGGATGGAAAACTACTGAGCCGTTTCTTCAATATCTGCTAGCGAACACGACTAAATACATCCAGTATATGCCATTTGGAGGATGCTTTAACCGATCAACTAAGAGCATGACTCACTTGTTCAGAGTTCAGCTGGACCCCTGTTACACACCTATTGTGTGTTGTATGTGCTGGCAATTTAAACTAGTACTTAACATCGTGTAGCGTCTTATCCTCGCTTGCTTTGTTGTATACGGGAAATTAGTTAACCTAGCAACTGTAAGTTCTTAGCATTTGTTTCTATGAACATATTTACTGTACCAACAGTGATATATATATTGTTTCTCTTTCTTGTGACTCATATACTTGTTGTAAATCGCGTTGGATAAAAGCATCTACTAAATGCCGTAAAAAAAATGCCTAGCATATGGGTGGTCACAGTGGAGAATCAAACCTTTAACACAGTGGCAGTGTGTATAACTTTGCTCCACCTCATGTTGGACAGGACCACATTGAGCTGTACTGGACCCCCGTTGTAAAGAGGTCTATATTGGACGTCTGTGCTCTCAGGAGACTGAATCAACCGTGTCATTCAGTCACATTTGTGTGTTCAGTGCATCATTAATAGCTTTCTGTGTTACCGGCTCCCATACGATCAAATTAGACTCAAACACGATGCAATTAGAGGTCATGATTGGATAATGAGTTAATCATTTCCTGGACGTGTTCTGCCGATGGAGCCTCACACTGCTATTCTGAGTGAGTCCCCACACTGTGCGGCGCGGGGAGGGGGGTGTGTGTCTGATGTCTGGCCTGATTTGTGGCCTGATGTCTGGGTGTGCTCCCAGGCTGCGGACACTGGGCCACTGGGTCTTAGGACCTGGGTTGGGGGGGTCAGTTCTCACCTCTCGTTGTGCTCCTGGTAAACCAGACGGGACTTCTCGAGCAAGTACTTCTCCACGTAGGCCCTGTAAACACAACCCCAGCACGCACGCACGCACGCACACGCACACACACACACACACACACACACACACACACACACACACACACACACACACACACACACAAGTGAGAGAGGCTCAGGACCTGGGGCAGCTCTCATTAGCCAGAGAGACTGCCAGGTGTTCAGTGAAGAAAAAAACAGGAACCAGAGACGAGAAGGCAGACATCCTAGCCCACACCACTCAGTACAGCACCATATGGTTCTATTGTTGTTCTCTATATATGTATGTCACAGCAGGAAATGCCTTTTTCTTTGCACAATAACCACTGAGAAGATTTTTCGAATAACGATTTAGAAATTAAAATGATCGTCGTATCTATTTTGTATCTACTACAGTTGATTCTATTAGTTTAATGTGGGTGTTCCAAATTATGTTTTTATCATTTTTCGTATTCTTATCGTAAATTCCTGTTCTTATCTTCACATGTTTGTGTATGCGCTGCATGTGCGCTGCTCACCCCCGGACAGTTCCACTCTCCTGGTAGTTGACCTGGATGAACTTCCCGAAGCGGCTGGAGTTGTTGTTGTGGGCCGTCTTGGCGTTCCCGAAGGCCTGGGCACGAGAGAAGACAAGAAGAAAGGTTCACTTCGAGGTCAGAGGTCATAGAGAAACAGGCAACATCCCCCGTACACAACGCAGGTTGATCCTCAGCTACTGACTGAGGATCACTAGCCAAGAGGAGAGGAGAGGAGAGGAGAGGAGAGGAGAGGAGAGGAGAGGATAGGAGAGAGGAGAGGAGGAGAGGAGAGGAGAAAGAAGAGGAGAGAGGAGAGGGGAGGATAGGGGAGGAGAGAGGAGTGAGGGGAGGAGAGGAGAGGAGAGGAGAGGAGAGGAGAGGAGAGAGGAGGGAGGGGAGGAGAGGAGAGGAGAGGAGAGGAGAGGAGAGGAGAAGGAGAGGAGGAGGAGAGGAGAGGAGAGGAGAGGAGAGGAGAGGAGAGGAGAGGAGAGGAGAGGAGAGGAGAGGAGAGGACATTAAAGGAGAGGAGAGGAAGAGGCCAATTAGAGGGAGGGGGAGAGGAGAGGAAGAAAACACTGCCTGAAGTGCAACTCATCCATCCCACATGGAAATGGAAACTGCGATTCTGCGAAGGTTTTCAACTGTGATCATTTTCCTGACAATAAGTCCCCAGTTCCCTTTTGTCCACCTTAGCACGAGTCTAAGAAGAATGCTCACTTCCTGGATGGGATGTGCGGGTGGCGTGCAAGCAGCTCTTTTGGAACGCTGTCACCGGCGATCACATCAGGACGAGACAGACAGCAGATGGACAGACACCCCGTGAGTGACAATCACACAACTTAGAGCCACAACCACTAGGGGAAGCAGCCAGCCAGGAAGGCTAAATAAAATCTGTGTGTGTGCGTGCGTGTTTTCGGTTCTCACAGGAGTGTACCGTGGTGGGTTTGCTTGCTCCTGTGGTTTGTGTCTGTGTGTGTATGTGTGTGCGTGCATGCATGTGCTTGATTTTATATACGGTAATATGTGATGAGTACGAGGTCTGTGTCTATAGAAGAGGATGTGGCCGTGTCACATGTTTGCGTGTCTCTTCATAAGAGGATGTGGCATCTCTACATAAGAGAAAAATGCAGTGGATGTACACATTTCATAATGCGATGGGAGTGTGTATGTTTGTGTGTAGGACTGCATCCAACCACCAGCCTGAAACCCCTATAGGTTGTTATAGAGAAACTACATGTGGTCGCACCGGTGGGGGTTTCGCAACAGGCGGTTATGGGAGCATTGTCAAGGGCATAGCAGGAATAGTAACCTGACATAGCAGGTAGCAGATATAGTGGCGAGGATGTTTCACACCCAGGAACGACAAGCACTGTATTTCACTCCTCACAAACCTGTAGACACCCTTGAGCAAGATGCTATGCCTCGTATCCAAACTCACCATAAATCACATTGAAAACACAGCCACTGTTAAAGAACGTTTAAAACTGTGTGTGCTTGTGAACGTTAGCATGTGTAGCTCCGCCACAAAATCACCGCAGCAGTTTAACCCTCCTCCACCATGTGAAATGGTTCCTAATCTCTGGTGATAGATAGCCTCGGGGGTGAACAGAGTGTGTGTACGGTGGATTGTTCCTGGGTTTGTAGCGCAGCGTATTGACAGTGAGGCCTGGGGGAACATCGGCGGGCTAGGCAGGTTCTGTGTCAACAGAGGCAACCCGTCATTAAACTGTCAGCCTGGGATGGCTGATGTGTAGGCCGACGTCCTCTCAACCGTCCTCCTGGGATAACGTTTACACGCTATGCAAATAAATAGGATCGCCAAACGTGATTCATGTCATATTGCCATTATGTACGAGATCGTTTGGACGAGTCGTTTAATTGGATGAGGGGTCCTGCATGTTTAGAGCTTAACCCACCCTATGCGAGACACAAATTAACTGAAACACACCGCGCCGTCCCATTAGGGCGTGTGTGTGTGTGTGCGTGCGTCTTTGTGTGTGTGTGTGTGTGCATGCATGCGTCTTTGTGCATGTGTGTATGTCTTTGTCACACTTTACCAGTGTGACAGTGGCTACCATAATGTCAGACTGTCCCAGCCAGCCTGCCAGTCATCGTGTCCCACGATGCTGCAAAAAAGACCAATCCCACCACCTCTGACGGAGGCCTGCTGCAGTGCCATTAAAACAGAGGGGCTGACACAGACAAGAATTAGCATGCGCGGCGCCCGATGTCACCCTAGGTACACAGCATTTATCCAATGCTAATGCTAGACACGTGTTGCAATAGCCGCTTCACTGTCACCTGCTCTCTCCCCCTGTTGGTTGCCCCACTTTTTCATTCTCACAAAGACACATGAAAGCAGAAAAACAACAAAAGCCCTAAAACATCCCGGAAACACTAATCGCTGGAGGGCTGTATGGCAGAGGACTGATGCTTGAACCACAGGCACAGGGTTAGTGAAATCCACGGACATTCAGGTCAGCGTGTGGGTGGAGATTTATGGAGGGGGGAGGGGGATGATGGTGGGGTTATTCGGCGTGGATGAGGGATGCCAAACAGCAGAGGATCTATGAGCATGATCCGGTATGGGCAGGGCGGTGCCACCCCCCCCTGCTGGGTATCGACCCCCAAAACACCCGGATGGAAGCCCTCCACCGCACACACAGCAAAACCCAGCGTACAGACGAACACATCCTCCTCTCTGTGTCCACTGACGATGGACGCAGGAAAACAGCCGCTATTCTTCAGTAGCTCACCCACATGTGGTTTAACTGACATCCTTTCTTGAAGCCGTTGACTGATTTGTTTTATATTCTGTAGATCTGGTCGCGTTATCTTTCAATAATCTGTCAGTTCATCAAAGCATTCTGAAATCGCACGCATGGAACACACACACACACACACACACACACACACACACACACACACACACACACACACACACACACACACACACACACACACACACACACACACACACACACACACTCCAGGCCACAGGCGGGGTGTTAGTCGTAGACACTAAGCATATTTGCTGCCTCATTAAACAACTGTAGCATGTCAAAGCAAAGCAGGCTGGCACATTATACCTCATAATAACACGCGCGCGACTCGTAGCCCTCGACTAGCAGTCGCAGCTCTGCTTCACATGGAAAGACGGCCATGCACGTACGTGTGTGTGTGTGTGTGTGTGTGTGTGTGTGTGTGTGTGTGTGTGTGTGTGTGTGTGTGTGTGTGTGTGTGTGTGTGTGTGTGTGTGTGTGTGTGTGTGTGTGTGTGTGTGTGTGTGTGTGTGTATTCTTGCTCATGTGTCTGTGTACGTGCGTGCCTGTATGTGTCTGTGTGCTTGCGTGCCTGTATGTGTCTGTGTACGTGCGTGCCTGTATGTGTCTGTGTGCTTGCCTGCCTGTATGTGTGTGTGTACGTGCGTGCCTGTATGTGTCTGTGTGCTTGCCCGCCTGTATGTGTCTGTGTACGTGCGTGCCTGTATGTGTCTGTGTGCTTGCCTGCCTGTATGTGTCTGTGTGCTTGCATGCCTGTATATATCTGGGGGTGTGTGTGTGTGGGTATCACCTCCCCGATGCCGTCCCAAACATTGCATGTTTGTCTCGCTCTCCCTCTCTCCCTTTTCTAAAATAGAGAGATTCTCTTTCTTCCGCCCACATCAAAGGCCCAGGAGAGGATGAGGACAGGCCATGAGGCGCCCCCATTTCTGAGAAAAGGGGGTACGGAGGGAGCACTGAGGGGGTGTACGGTTACATAAGTGCTTGAGGTTACAGAGTCAGGGCTAGCGGGGGACTCAAAGGCTAGAAAGGCGAGGCTAGGGCTAGCTAGCTTTCGAGGCAGTTTGGTGGAGATCCGGCAGAGGTAGAATTATTCCAGCGTCCGGACAGATATTATCCAACACTATTCTAGCAGCACATAGCATAAACAAAATCTTGATATGAATAATGAATAAGCACGAAATGCATTACATGCTCACCACCCACCAGAGGTTAGAGAGCATTTCTCTCAAAGTCTTGATGTGGAGGAGCTTGTGTCTCAGCTCCCATAATGAATAGATAACTACAGTCGGTACACAAGGCAGACTAACTCCACTTCAGCTGAAGCTTAACCAACAAATTGATCTGCATCTTAATGGTACCACAATGTAACTCAGAACATAACCAAGCAAAAAACAGAGAGTCTTTGGATCTCTTGAACTCTTCATTTGCTCTCACATGTGGATCTGGTTGGAGGCCGGCGGTTCCTCCCTCTTAAGTCACACTCTGCCATCGAGTCCCCTTTAATGTGGAGGATGTTAGCGGTTAGCCTAGCGGTTAGCATGGGTAGGCTAATAACCGAGGATTGTTGAGATAAAAGTTTACAACTGGAATGCAGTCAGCCACTGTTGGATTACGGACTATTAGCAGTTGTAAAAATGCCCAGTATTTATCTATTGGGTTTTTATTTGCACACAATAAAGGTTTGAGCCCAGCTAAATAGATGACACCAGAGAGTGAATAAGGAAAACGGTTGTAGCAGCAGCTTCAAATAGGTATATAAAATAAAAACTTCACCACAAGTATATTGTGTTGGCCTGGATCCACAGCAGTATGCTGCATACACTGCGATGGGGAATTACAGGAGAAGTAAAAAGAAAAGCTAGTATTTATACTATCGTTGATAGTTTATTAGACCACAGTAGGATAGTGTTGAAATGAATGATCTGACCAAGAGTATCTCTTGACTGTCCGGGAAGAAAATTCCATTCACAAAAAAATCACAGGAGGCCAGAGCGAACACAGAGTTGTGCAACTGTGTGTTGGGTGTGTGACAAAACATTTGTTGAAAAAAAAACAAAACGCTTTCTTGTTTGCGGTTCCAAGGAATGCGTCAGTTGACCTGGATAATGTCTGGCACCTTGACCAGGGGAGGATATGTTTTTGTGTGGTAAGGAGCGAGGTGGTGTCAAATGTCCCGGCAGAGCCCAGCGGACGAGAGGAGGAGGAGGATGGTGTATTATTCATCTCGAGTTATCCTTTCTTCTCTCGCACACACACACACACACACACACACACACACACACACACACACACACACAAGCACGCACGCACGCGCGCACACACACACACACACAACACACACACACACACACACACACACACACACTAGCACGCACGCACGCGCGCGCGCACACACACATACACACAAATATGCGTGTTGAATCTAACACACACCCTCGAAGTAGGAGGTAAAGATGAAAAGAAATGGACCAGGAGATGAATACGACCGAGGCACCTTGATAGTATGCAGCCCAGCCTCTCCCTCTGTCTCTCTTTCTCTCTCAAACGTGCTGCTGTCACCAGCACGCCAGGCCACATCTGGATCCCATTGGTCACAGGAAAGACTGAACACACAAGCCCAATAAACCTCTGTCCCTCAACCTGCTCTCACCCCCTCTCTCTCCCACTCTCTCCCACTCTCTCCCTCCCTTCCCTGTGCAGTCAACAGCCCACACCCCTGCCACAACATGATCATGGTGACTGCGTGTGTGTGTATATAGTTGTATGTGTATGCGTGTGTGTTAACAGAGGGAAGGGGGGGTAGATGAGAGGAGTGGAGGAAGGGATGAGGAGAAGAGAAGGAGAGGGGAGAGGAGAGGAGAGGACATGAGGAGAGGAAAAAGGAGAAAGGAGGGGAGAATAGGTGAGGAGGAGAGGAGAGGATGCCATGACAGACTGGGCGTGACGCCTTGCATGGCTATGATTGATCGCTGCAGCATTAAGAGCGGTTCTGGGAGCCCGTGGACTGTGAGAGAATTCAAAGGTTTTGATGAGCAGGATGAAAAGTAGCGGAAGAGAAGCGCCTGGGTGAGGATACAAGACGGAGAGAAACGCGTGTGTGTGTGTATGTGTGTGTGATTTCTCCTCCTGCAGTCAACTGGTTTCTCAGGCCATAGACTGAACTAACTGTTTGCAGTAAGTAGTCAGCAGTTGGCTGCTGACATAGAGGACAGAAAATTACCTTGCGATTAGTGAACGCGGGCATAGTATTGGATTTAAACAACAAATCGATTGAACAGGCCAAAGAAACTAAGGGCTAGCCAGTTGTACATCCAATGAACGTGGTGTGGTTCTAACCACCGTTTAGAGAATCCAGGGGATTCACCGTGCCACAGGCTAACTGGTTTTCAATGCAGTTAGCTCGCTAACATGCTACAGCTGTAAAGTTGGAGGAAGGGGCCGGCCTGGAGGGGGGCCCATGACACCGGGTGGCGTGATTGACAGGGTGTTGAGAGGGGAGAATCCTCGGGCTAAATTCAGTTGAAGAGCTCATCTCACGGGGGTGGGGTGCCTCTGGTAAAGGCCAACGGAAAAGCCTGACGATCTAGAAAATACGATTTATCTCTAGAGGGTGACAGTTGATGCAAGACCGCAGCGAAGGGGCCGGCTTGGAGGGAGCACATGGATGAATGCTGAATGTGATTGACCAGGTGTTAACCGAGGCTGGAGATCGTCGGGCTATATTGATGGAAGAGCTCATCTCACGGGGGTGCCTCGTGCAACTCTGGTTCAAGGGCCGACCGGAAATCCTGAGCGATCTAGTAGATACGAGTTCATCTCAAAGGGTGATTGGGGAATTGCATGCAAGACGCGCACACTACTGCCACTTTGTTTATGTTGTAAAGGAAGTCTCCGCTTGGGTTTTTCCGGTTGCCAAGCTTTTGGGGCATTACTTTATGCATTAATAACTCACATCCATACAATCTCAAATATCAGTTCAGTTAATCTTGGCCTTCCATCTTGTATGGCCAAATAAA